>JAZHYW010028133.1:0-12712 GCA_037355805.1 Ixodes ricinus | reverse complement strand
GCAATATTATGGTGCTCACAAAGTTCTTCAAACTCTCATTATACGAAGTAAAATACCCAGCAAGCAGGTATTTTAGACAAAATACTTATTGTGAACGACAATAAATATCAAAACAAATCGTTCTGAAATAGCTATAGTCGACAACAAATTGCCGAACAAACCGTAATAGAATTAAGGACAAGTACGGAATTATTTTATGCAGAATCAAAATGCACTCCCGCGGCGGCTCATATTTAAAGAATAATAATTCCCACCCGAAGGAACAACACTTCAGAAACTCAGTGCATACTTCCACAAAGTTGTCATGAACGCTTAAAACGAACAGCGTACACCTTTAAGAATATGGGGTGGCCCAAGTCACCAGACTCGATCTAAAATGGGCCGTAAAAATCGACGCCTGCACGTAGCAATCTAAACTTTTCGTCAAAGGTGTATATCACAGGTCGTTTTTTTGTTTTTTTGGAAAACTACAAAGCGTAGTTTTCTTTCTGTAAAAAATAAGGCCAAGAAACTTACCAGAGTCTACAGCGGGCAGCAACGCAGATGGCAGGGGTTCAGTAGCGGGGTGTGTTTGGCGTTCGTATTGATAGATGGCACCGGGAGCAGCGTCCGAAGGGGCAGCCGACCAGCGAAAGAAAGCACACGACACGCGGACGAAATCTGTTTGGCAGCAAAAGCGCCGCCGTTGTGCAGACGCGTTTTTTTACTTAAAAAGTTTTGCTCTAATTGTCCGCATTTGTTTTTTAACCAGAGGTAGATTTCAAAAAGATTATGTTAATTTAGTAAACATTAGTGGTCGCGAGACGTCGCGATACAGAGGTAGCGCCATCTATCAATACGAACGCCTAACACACCCCGCTACTGAACTCCTGTCATCTGCGTCGCTGCCCGCTGTATACCCTGGCAAGTTTCGTGGCCTTATTTTTTACAGAAAGAGAACTACACGTTGTAATTTTACAACAAAAAATCGACCTGGGAAATACACCTTTCACAAAAAAGTTTAGATATCTACATGCGGGCGTCGATTTTTACGATCCAATTTAGATCGAGCCTGGTGACATGGACCACCCTATACTTCACGAGACCCGCGATGATGCGCCCTGGTATTACAACAGAGCGCGCCTTCCTCAAACACTGGCCCAGTGCGCTGAGGAGTCGACGGAAAACAAACTAAGTTAACAAATCATTCATTCACCTGGCGATGCGACGGCTGGCACCGGAGCGGCAGGATACGGCAGCAATCGTGGTGGGATTGTAAAACCGCGCGACTCTCGCTCAATACTAGCGTCAGCGTCACGACTACGATGAGGTTGAGAACTTCTGAATGAGTGAATTCGGTTAGTGAGTGAGTTCGCGAGTTCGATGAAAGGCGTGAGTTTGCAGAAACCCTTGTACGAACTCCGGTCAGTACAAGGGTCTCTACCGTTCACATCTGGACACTCAAGAACCATCAAGAGAAGTGTCGCAAGCACGGCTCTCATACCTGCCCTACACAAATCGTATGAACATCAATTAGGGCAAAGCTTTAAAAAACAGATGTCACGACTACGAGATTCAGGATATTCAACAAGTATCATGGCACTTGTGTGCGAGAATATCTGCAAAATTTGAAGTGTACAAAGTTTACATGGCCGGAGAACGAAAACGCAGAAAAAAACTTGAAGGAAGATCGCGGTGCTACCTTACATTCATGGGATTACGCACAAGTTGATAATATTGCAGCAAGAAATGGCGTTCAAGTAGTATGCTTTGGCGCCCAACAAAGCCTACCCCATATGCAGTCAAGTTAACCTAAGAACAAAGGCAAAGTCCTGCAACACGGCCCACAGAACGCAGTATGTCCGATGCACAACACGAGTGGTGTACCACATGCCCCTTTCAAGCGGGAAATGCTACATAGGCCAAACGGGCCGATGTATGAATGACAGATCCCGCGAGCATGCAGCGTCTCTTAAGGGAACAGCGGCAGGACATCTGGCAGCTCATTGAAGGACATGCCAGTGCAGTGCAGCTTTTAACAGCACAACCATTCCTGCCAGTAACAAAAATCAACACGCACGTGAGATGCTAGAGGCGCTAGTTATCGAGGAGCACGCGAAAGATTGCGTCAGCACTCCATCAATCACCGTTCACAAAAAGGAAAGACGACACCTATAAAATGTCACGTCCCCCACCGAAAAAAAAACAAAAAAAAACAGCACGAGCTTGTGGTGGGTTAGTTTAAAAAAGCAATAATGTTTAGAGAATTCTGTGTAAATGCTTAGTATAATTTGTATAAGTGTAAATATCGGTAGTGATCTTTATCATTTATTTGTGCAATATGTTTTTTTTATTTAATAGGTTTATCGTGCTATACTTCGGACTCTGAATGAAGGAGCAAACGCGCATGGGAGAAGTTTACACTAACACATTGTTGGTATACTTCGCTTCAGCTTGGGTCCAGACGCAGGCGATGCTACAAGCGCGAGCTCCGGGCTTTCTGCGTCCCTGCCAAGCACGCGCGCTCGTGCAATGCAAGCACTATTCAGGGCCACACGCTCGCGCTCGTAGCATCGGTTGCGTCTGGACCCAAGCTGAAACGAAGTAAAGTCAGCTGTGCGTCCTCTCCTGTCCTTTCTTTCTTCTTGTTTAAGTTTAATACTGATGGAGTTCAAGCTGATATATTTACAACTATGTACCAACAAGCTCAACTCTTCACCGTTCTCCAGGAAACCCTACTCTGGTGCCCCAGGTTGGGCGCAGGTGTAAGATTTTCCTTCCTCCTACCGGCTTCGGAGAATTACACAACGCACTGGTTTAACATGTTATCGCTTACTGACTGTTACCGTGGGTGCCCCGACAAAAACCGACCCGCAAATACTTCTGTAGTGGCCATTTATCAGTGGTGGAGTGCTGCTCGTGTGGCGCGATTGCACTTGGCTACCTTGCAGTGGATAATAACCAGAGACGATTTCACATGCCGCATGCCGCAACCTGGTCCAACACTTTGGGGTACTAGGTTGCCCAGAATAGCTATACTTAAATCAAGGGCTCATATATTGGATGTCTTAGAACTAGAAAAAAACACTTTATTTAGATGTGGACACGGCTACGAAGGATGGAAGTTTAATATACCGTTGAGGGTGTTTGGAGGAACTGTGACCACCTAAGCTTTAAAAGGACGGAAGTCATTAAAAGTAAAACCAAAGCTTTAACCCCATTAGACCCATTTCCACTGAAGTGGATATTCGTTCTGAATTTAAAAAAGAAAACGATGTAAAATTTAATGAACAGAACGGTAGTACACCTGGGAACGCAATGAGTGTTGCATCATATAGGGAGCTCCAGAGGAAATATTTTCCGCCAGCCGCGTGTAGAGATAGCGGCAATCGGCACGAGGATGTTTGATGGACGGCAAAAGGAAAGGCATGATTCAGCTTATGGTTCCTCATTTTCTAAAGCTAATCGCGTCATGTGAGTGGGTATTGAATTTAGAAAACACGCCGGTACCTTGTCTTGAGGAAACAAACGGTTCTTGTGCCGTTGTTTTATTCACCTAAAAGAAAATGTCCCTACACGTGAGCTATGCGTTACTAGACTTCTACCACTATCTTGTCAAGCAAATAATCACCATATATGCGAATATATTTTCATAACATCGTTGACCTGGATTATGGCATCAACGAGTGATTAATTTTGAACTTCAGTTTTTTTCTTTATGGCAGACAAAGAATACCCTACTTGTCAACGCTAAAACCTTTAACGCCACGAACATCAAAGAAAACGTTCTCGACAATTTCTATTATTCTCAAAAGTAGATTTCACTGATTGGTCTTCTGACAGCTATGCCTATCCTTCATATATGCATAAACTACTACGCCGTATACTCTGGAAGCGTTATAGATGTGCACCAACCAATGATGCTAGTAAAGATAACCTTGGAAACGCTTCGAGGCGCCGCCCCCTTGGAGACAACATGAAGACGAGAATTGGTAATCAACGAATGATGTGTATTTTTCCGTCGAATTCACCAGGAGTTTTTTTACCAGTCACATGCTCCAGAAAATCTCTCAAACAGGTATCCACGCCTCCGGGAGGGACATGCACTTTAGAGTACTGTGAAAAGCAGTATTAGCAAAACATATTGATTTTATGTTTGAAAAGACCATACAGATGGTAGAAATATGTACATAAAATACCCTTATTCTATTTTGTATCTGGGATATCATGAGTTTAAAATACGAACTAGAAAAAAAAATATTTACTTGCCACCTACAATAAAATTAGCAACCCCCCCCCAAATACACCTGGGTATGATTCATGTTTCGCGTTCTTTTAAATTTACGATTCATAAAAGTTTGTATAATGGGCGGTAATTAAAATATGCCGCGCCTTGTAGTATATGGGAGTACTGGGAAAAGCCGCTCGACAGCTGCAGCCCATTTAAAGCCTAATACGTAACCCTTCATACCAGAAAATATTATAATATCTGATTCATCTG
Source organism: Ixodes ricinus (assembly GCA_037355805.1). NCBI lineage: Eukaryota > Metazoa > Arthropoda > Arachnida > Ixodida > Ixodidae > Ixodes > Ixodes ricinus. The sequence goes on along the minus strand of JAZHYW010028133.1, from coordinate 8,232 downwards.
GCTTTTGATCTCCGCCAGGAACAAATATTTTAGCCATGGTGACTGTATCGGCAAATTGTTTTACCATTGCGACAGTCCTTGTGGTATTTCTTTTAGACAATTCGATTTCCCAGCCAAGACAATATAGAGAGTCGTGTCCCAACCGTATGTATTCATAACCTCACATGCCTTTGTTTTACATTGTAAAATGTAAAAAATATTATAAATAATTAAGGCTGAAGATTACAATTAGTTTGCCATTTTAACAATGACACAGCTTTAGGATGGCGTGTCTATTGTAATAGCAAATTCAAAAGTGTAGGTTTTCACTGCGCAGGTGATTTAATTGCCATTCACGTCTTTTGTAACTTGGATATACCGGTTACCTAGACTTTACTGGAATGTGGCCTGCCACACCGAAAAGCGACCGTGAGCTTTTAAAGATAAACGTATATTTAACGTGATATTGAAAACATAGACGTGTATTTAACCGTGGTATTGAACGCATACACGTAGTATTGAACACATTAATTTAGGTGCGAAAAACCTAAATGTATATTCTATACAGCGTAAGTCAAAAACAACGGCAGCTGTTTAAAGAAAGCGCAGAAATTAGTTGCTTTACTTATCCAGCTATAATCGTTTACAAAGGTGACCAAATATGGTAGATATTGTGTATAAAAAAATGTTTACTCGAGGAAAGAGCAACAAATTTCAAGTTTGAATACAATATCTCCGGCGGTTGTCCACTAACAATTATATGTCGTTCAAGATTCCTGGCGCGCGAAGCTCTCCTTCGCCCTTCCAAACTTTCGTTAGCCCGGCCGAAGGAACGTACAGCGCAGCAGCCGTAGAGACGGTGCTGATACGAAGCAGGCATCAAGATCTCAAGCGTTAAAAGTGTGCACATGATATAGAGTGCGAGCGCGTTGATATGCGATTACACCGTGGACACTAACCAAGCACCACTCATAGTGTGCTCCGGCTCTGGCAGTGCTTTCTTTCACCTAGCGTCTGCTAAAACGCGGCTCCTTCCGAGTTTTCCCTCGTTATGAGTAAAGAGGGCAAACACTGTAGCACGAAAGACAAGGAAGCCTTCCCGATAGCAAAGTCATGGTGAGACGACGTCCCAGAAACACTTGCAAAAAAAAAAGAAACGTAAACATACGACCAATTGAAATCAATAAGTAAAACTAAACAAAATATGGTATCACAAAAGAAACAATGTAAATTGAAGTCCGGAGCAAATGACAAGACTAAAGAACCTGAAAGTTTTTTGCATCCTATTCAGTAAAGTTATCTACGAGGGAATAATGAACATGCCGATTTGCCTGCTCAGTCTCAGATTAAAAAAAATTGTTCTTTCTTGGTCAGTAACTACCTTCAAACTCATTGTGGAGTCACCATTACAACGGCACTTACGACCCGAATGTCTAGATTTTAAAATTACCTCGAAGTACACTGCGAAAATATGACATACTCTTTTATACTTGGCCAATAAGTCAACAAAAACGCAGCATGAATCTGAACTTGCGGTGTTGAGACTTTTCTTTAGACCCGGCAGGTACCCCTTGAGTTCAGGTTGGTCGACTGTGGGCGCAGTAAGGGTAGGTTCAAAACAGGGAAGCAAAGGCCGATTAAAGTAATTTTCAACCAATCAAAAAATCAAGGAAGCGATTCTTTTCAACGGTCCTAAACTAAAAGTGAAAAGGTTTCTATCAGCGCAGATTCTTCTCAAAAAGTTGTACGTGCTTGCAAACGCTTAACTGAGAATGAAAAATACACTAATTCCATGTTCAGGATGTGCTTCGATAAGATGTTTACTTGGAACAAGTGTTTTTTTTATATTGTCAGGAACAGCGTGATAATGTGTACGCGATGACAGACCAAGCCTGCATCTTATTCATCTTGGCCTTGTAACTGTCATAGTAATAAAACGGTATAACTTAACTCTGCCTGCAACGTTTCGTTTCTAATGTGTAACATTTGTAGCATTATGTCTAAACAAGATGGCGTTTCATGAATCATTGACAAGTATTGTCCGCATACAATTTTAAGACCTGAAACTTGGAAACTTGGACACAGATAATGAGGAACTTGCTGTTTTTAAAGAATACGACATGTTTCGAAAAGACAGATTTCATTCGAGAAGCGGCAGGTTCATTATTGCCGTGAGAAATGTGTTCTCATCTGATATTTACAAAATCAACTTTTAACTTCAGATTATTCGGGTTCGCGTAAAATTAATGTGTTCCTACGTTGCAATTGGACTCTGTTATTGTCCACCAGCTTTCTCTGGGTAGTTCAGTGACAAACTAACCGAGAGCATAAATTGTGTAATCAGAAACTCTCTCAAACGCCTAGAAAGTTTTGCCGGAGAGTTTAACTATCCTATCGACTGGAGTTGCTGTTTCCTTTGCGCAGGCTGCCGTGATTCATCTGAGTGCCAAGAGTTATTGACAGTCACTTAGTAATGCAACCTCACTCAAATTATTTTACATTCTAGTCGAGGTGATTTTGTCCTTGACATGCTCTTTGTATCTCACCCTGAATGCATTTCTGCTTGCCATATCTTAGAAGCCATTAGCGACCACAACGCAGCTGTTATAAACTCTACATTCTCTGAGGCTGATCGCGGCGAAATATTAGAAAAACGTTGCTAAACGTATCCAAGGTGGACACCAATAAACTGCAATGCTCTTTTGAGTTCTTCGCACGAGAAAAACGAGAAGGAAGGTTTCCGTGAAGATTCAACATGATGTTGCAGAAGCTGTCATTTGTAGTACCGAACGCTAAGCGCATCACAAAAAATTCCTGGGCTTCTTTTAAGAAATCGCTTGCAGAAGCAGAAATTCGCAGCAGCCACGCAGGGCGCAAACCACACCAAACTGGATCCGGCCGAACGCATTTCGATGTTGCCAACGTCATCCGTCAAACCACGTGACCACGCACCTTCTATCACGGTTTCAGCTTAGGGAGAGAGAAAAAAGGAGAGACGGAAAGGCCAAAACGGAAGTGCATGAACAAAAGGCAGTGAATGCTATGTGTGGCCTTGGGCTCCAGGCAGGTTCCGTGTTCTGCTTCATCACCAGCTTCTAGACTGTAGTCGCGTGACCCTAACCGGAGACACGATTGTCCTAAAACATGCATAGCGTCTACCCTGCTGTCAATACCGAGTGAACATACAGCTCAATGCAGCCCAGCTTTTGAACTTCCAAAGAAGCTGTCTAGCTCAAAAGTGACCCAAAACGATGCAAGTTTGAAGATTCTATGCTTTACGCCGTATAACCACATCTTAATTTAAAATGAAGAAATAAGCGCGACTATTTTTTTTTGCGCACGATGTCCACGAATAGATAAATAAATAAATATGTATATATTTTGTTTACCAATAAATTTAAAATTATGTCTACACTGTTAAGTTCGCGTTTTTTAAATTTCAAATTTTTTACGAAAGAGTTGCACATAAAAGACACCACGGAAAGCACATCTTCCGACTTTTAATACACGATGAATCGCAGACGCTTGCAAGCGGATGGTTACGATGCTGCGCGAACGGTTTTTGAAAGATGCTGCGTAGGGCGCAACGGCTTCGCAGGTGTTCGAAGGAAAAATAATTCGGGACGACGAAGTAGCGTCTTGCATCTTCAGTAAGCTAACGGTTCGTGTTTCCCCACTCAATTTAGCGGGGAAACACGAACAAAATGAATTTCACTGCTAGATTTAGCGGGAAGATTGACGTCCAGTGACATAAGTACCAATTCAATTTCTCGCTAAATTTGGCGGGGCGGTTACTCGATGGCGACGCCGACACCGCTGAACTCGGAAACGGGTGCCTACAGAGCTGCGATCTCAAATCCATTATTTGATTAACTCGCTTTCCGATCTTATGCACTTCGTCATAATGTCACACGTCAAACATGCAACCAAATTTCATTTGTCTTTCAATCTTCAAAATGCGCAATTGGTTAATTGGTCCAAATACCTGGAATAACTTCACTTTGACGATGTGAACAATAATTAACCAACAATATGAGACTCATGCAATACAGATCAATCAACTTGTCTTGGTGAGTAAATATGACTTATTGCTTGCACAACCGAAACGGGCCCATACATCATTATCAGGGGCAATATTTGTACGCGTATATGGCGAAATTGGGCCGTATTTACGCACTTATACGGCCACATCTGGCAGTATTTGCCCACTTATATGGCGATGTCTGGGCGTATTCGCTCCCATATATAGCGGCATATTTCCCTATCTGACTACTTATATTATCATATATCGCCATATATAAAATATATCAGGGCCATATCTGACATTTTCATACGGGAAGATAAAAGAGCGCACAAAACATCGAAGGAAACGAAAAGTAGTAGAACGAATGAGCGCTCTTTTGTTCTATTTTCTCTTCCTTCGACGTTTTGCTACGGTGTTTTGTCTTAGTGATGTACCAACTAGCTCAAATTACCACTTTAAGGCCACGGTCCCACTGAATGCGGCAGTTTAGGTACTTTTTGGCAGGTCATTACTCATTTCACTTTAAATACTGTTTTGTGGGATTGATGTCATTCGAAAGGTAATGCAATCCTCTTTCATTTGATATTATATATCTATTGGTTCATACTGTTCATGCGCATTTGTAGCGTTGCGAATATGATGGCGCGGACCCTGTGGTAGGGTTGCCTTGCTGCATGCCCATCCGGGAGGAACAACACGAAGCCGGGATTTCCATAACGAGAAACTACATTTATTAGAGTAACAGGAATGGGTTGTTAGTATCAACGTAAAACATTGCCGGAGCGTTCGGACTGCACGCCTCCGTGACCACGGTCCATCTCCCCTTTCCGTAGGCGTGTCCTCCTCTTTTATACACTTGCGTGCCTGTCCTTCGTGCGCTGTTTGCGCGCCCCGGACGTTCTTTGCTCCGGGTGGTCAGCAGCGGCCTCTGGTGGTGGTGGCCGACCCTCGCTCCCACACTTCCCCCCCCTTAAGCGTGCGGCATGTCAATGTCTGTATCGTCGTGGTCGTCGTCGGAAGGGAGTCGTCGAAGAAGGTGTGGGCGGCGGCGCTGTACGAGCGCTAGGGCGCGCTCCAGGTCGCGGTCGTCCTTGGTCGCCGTTCCCGGCATCGCTGGCAGTTGCAGTTTCCGGTGCCTGTGGAACGCCTTGCCCACTGGCCGCGGTTCCGTGAGTAGGGCCTCGCCGGTTGCCGCCCTCGGTGACTGCATGGGACCGCCACGTGTCCTGGGACCCTGGCGTCCAGATGGCCGGGACTGGTGGTGGCGTTGCCCGTGATCCATCTTCGTAGATCAGAACGAGCAATTGCCATGGGTTACTCTCATGTGTAACCCCTGGCTCCATATTGCATAAAAAAAGATATAAAGGATCTGGGGTGGGCACACAATCGCGCAATATTTCCCCCCTCAAAAAGGCGATCAGATCCGTGGGATGATATACGATCGAGGTACAACGCTCGAAACCCGAAAGAAAGAAGAAAAAAAATAAGAAGAATCTTGTCCACCGCTCTACGACTTCTCTCTCAGCCGTCACCGACGTCGCAGGTTGTACCGCCTGTGTGGCGGCGAGGGGGGTCCGGAACCGGGCCGTCGTCGGCATCGGTCCGATCCTGCGAAAAACCATCTTCCGGGACGTGGAATTGTTTCAGGTCGGTGACATGAGTTGGTCCTGTGGACTCACCACTGAGATGGTGAATTAGTGTGTATGTAAGCGGGGAAAGCTTTTTGCCTACACGAAATGGACCATCCCACCTGTTGGCCAGTGAGGCCGTGAAGCCTTTTGCCGCGTCACTCAGGGGGTGAGTGCGCCGGAGCACCAAGTCTCCCACCTCGAACTGCAGGTCTCGGCGTCCCTGGTTGTACTGGTCGGATTGCTGCAGTCTGGCAACGTCAAGGTTCTCCCGGGCTTCCTTGAGGTTGATAGTGAAACGCTTTCGCAGGTCGTCTGCGAACTTTGTGTAGTTGCGGTCCTGTGCCCTGGGCTCTGTCGAACGGAGAGTGTTAGTGAGAGGAAAGGCAAGCTCTCTGCCAAAATTGAGCTGGGCAGGGGTGAGCCCGGTTGACCGGTTAACCGTGGTGCGGGTGGCGAAGGCCATTTCTGGGAGCTTCGCATCCCAGTCTTTGTGACGCTCCGTGTGCGCAACAAGCATCATCTTAAGGTTTCGATTTACCCTTTCGGTTATATTTGCCTGTGGATGATACGGCGAAGTCCGCTTATGTTCAATTCCCAGAACCGCGCATGCATCGACGAACACTTTGCTCGTAAAATACGACGCATTGTCCGAAATTAGGCTTGCCGGGAAACCAAAACGCGCGAAAACTTGGAGTAGGCAGTCCCATATTTTCTGCGAGTCCAACTTTCGTAAAGGGAACAGCTCCACCCATTTGGTGAAATGGTCTGTTACTACGAACAAGTACTGGTTTCCGCGTGGGCTACGTGGAAATGGACCCATGACGTCACAGCAACAGATCTGCCAAGGGCTCTGGCTTGCGATCGGTTGCATGAAACCTGGGGGTTGACCACCACGTGGCTTCGCTTTCTGGCATGACGGGCAACTACGCGCATACCTCAGTACATCTTGCCGCATGCCGGGCCACGTCGCAATCTGGGACAACTTATCGTAAGTTTTGCTCCCACTGCTGTGTCCGGCTAAGGCAGAGCTGTGCATGTATCTGATGAAGGACTTACGTAACTTCCGAGGTATCACTGTTCGAAACGGAGAACTGCTCAGATCATCATCAGCCTGAGGGATGTAGCGCAACAGGAGTCCGTCACTGCTCAGTAAGTAAGAGTCGAACTGTTCATCACCCTTGGTGTTGACTGGGCTGGACTCTGCCAGCCAGGCAGTCACTTGTTGGCACAACCCATCGTCGTGCTGGGCCTTGAGAAGATCCTCTCTTGAGACCAATGTTCCCCACCGTGAGTCAGGTGGTCCCTGTGCTGTATTAACGACCGCAACCAGACCTGGAACTTCCTGCACGTGCTCCTCAGGAAGGGGGCGCGGGAAAGTGCATCAGCAATTTGGTTTGTAGCCAGGGTATTGAACCGAACCCGAACCGTGAACCGAAAACCGGAAAAAACCGTTATTTTCGCACGAACCGGAGTTGACCCGGAACGAAATAATTTTTCTCGCTCCGGAGCGGAACCGATATGTTTTCCATGCGGTTTTCGGTTCATACGCGAGGTCAGGTTGCGTGAAAAGTGCGTGGCGAAAAACACAGTAACCTCAAAAGTAAACCAAAAAATAAAGAAAAAAAATATTTTTGCGCAAACCGGAGTTGAGTTGGACCGAAATAATTATTTTTTCGTTCCTGGGCAAAACTGATCAATTATTTTTTGCGGTGTTTCGTTCATGTGGGAAGTCAAAAAGCGAGAAAAATAGGTAGCGGAAAGCTCTGTAACGTTCCATTATCAGGTTTTCAGATAACGGTCGTCTTCATAATTTATAAAGTTCGTTTCGAGAACTCAAACTAAATGAGCAGAGTAACTATAAATTCTCCGGGATTTCTGGTCTTATGTATTTCTTTAACAAATGCCCACATTCGTCCCAACCTTTTCTTGGGGACCGGAAATGCCTCATCAAAGAAAATTTAACACTAGAACATACCCAATTCGTACGTCAGCAAAAGTGACCAATTAATGAGCCTGTTTGGTGGCAAAACGGTGAGTTGGGCTAGTTGGTTTTTCATCACGGACTAAACGCAAAAAAAGAACAACAAAGAGAGGTATAGACAACACTCCTAGTGTTGTCTATACCTCTCTTTGTCCTTGTTTCTTTTTGCGCTTAGTTTAAGTTTTGTTTGGTGTTTCTTGTCTTTAATATTGTAGAATTGTGTGCAATTTACTTTAAACGCCTTGATTTCATTGTACAACTGATCGGATAAGAAAGCGATACAAAGGCCGATGGATATTTTAGAACCTGCACTAGTTGCCATACTGTGGCGCATCTAATCTGCTCTCAAAATAACTCAGCGGATTTAATAATCTGTCCGAAATTAAAGTCTAGCACCGGGAAGGGGAGGGGATTCAATCATCAGTTACAGCTACAGAAAACAGCAAAACAGCTTCGATCTCTGGTAGCAGAAACAGCAAGGACCAAAACGTTTTCTCCTCAGAAACACAAACATCAAGGCGCACAGCTCTTCTGAGCATTGCTAGACAAGGAGCCGCGGCTTTCAAGGGACGCTAACGTGTTACAATTTTGGGAGGAGAGAAGGGGACGCCATCCAG
>JAZHYW010028132.1:0-83853 GCA_037355805.1 Ixodes ricinus | reverse complement strand
ACATGCACATATCGTGGAAGAGCCGACCACAGCGACGCTTTCGGTCTGCGCGCGTCGCCGATTGGCTCTAGGAAAAAGACCACGCGGAGGGCCTTCTGTCCGTAGGCGGTGGCGCGGCGGCTCTGGGGATGGTTCTCAGGAGCGCAGCTCTTAGGGCTCAGTTCACACTGGAAGCGGATCCGCGTTCGCAAAGCGGTTGCGAACGCGGCTGTACGAGGATTCAGAATGCAATTGCGCGCATTTGATGTCATCAAACGCGCGTGCGGATTGTATTGAATTCCTTATACAGCCGCGTTCTGCACCGCTTGCGCGAACGCGGATCCGCTTCCGGAGGTGTGAATGGTAATAGGCAGCCCGTTTCCGGCTTGAGCGGCGTGCCGTCGCCGTCGCCGCCGGCGTAACCGACGCGGTGCATCGCGGGAAGTATCCGGCATGCACCGCGCGGATAGAGGAGGAGGGAGGAGGAGGGGGAGGAGGGAGAGGAGGAGGGGGAGGAGGAAGGGGAGGAGGGAGGAGGAAGGGGAAGGAGGAGGGGAGGAGGGGGAGGGGGGGAGGAGGAGGGGAGGAGGATGAGGGGGAGGCGGGGAGGAGGAGGAGGGAGGAGGAGGAAGGGGGAGGAGAAAGGAGGGAGGGGAGGGAGAAGGAGAGGGAGGAGGAAGGAGGGAGGGAAGGAGGAGGAGGGGAGGAAGAGGGAGGGAGGAGGAGGAGGGAGGAGGAAAGGAGGGGAGGAGGGAGAAGAGAAGGGGAGGGAGGAAGGGGAGGAGGGGAGGATGAGTATTTGGGTAGGATGAGGAGTTGAGGAGGGAGGGAGGAGGAGTTACCCCGCCTCCCCTCAGTACCCTTCCCTCCTCTCTCCTCACGAGCTTCGCGCTCTAGTCTCGGCGTTACACAGGGAGTTGTAAAACGGCTTTTCATTTTTTGTTTGGTTGTTTTGGAGGTGACAGGAAATACGGCCGATGGAGTTTGGCGCCATCCCACTACATGGCGCCATTACTGAGTTAGACAGCTGGCATGAACGTTTTCGGTGTAGCTAAAACGCACCTCCGGTACCTGGTAGAACCGCCGGTGCAGCCGTATTGGTGCTTGGAGTGGTGCAGCCGGGAAGTGGGTTAGCGGCGAGGACGGGGTGTAAAATATTGTGGCGTCGCACGGACACTTGACACCGGAATCTCAGAAAGTGCCAGGATCACGTTTGGCTGACGGGCGAACTGGTACAGAACCCAATAGCTATGTGTGGTGTATCGCTGTAGGCAATGCGAGACGCAAAGAGAACAAAATCTTCATGGATTGTGCTGCTAGGATGCGCAGGAGGCGGGACAAGGAAGGGAGCTGCTTATCATGGGTGATTTTAACGGTCATATCTATGAACTCGATGGGTGGAAAGACTGCAAAGGCTGGAGGCTACAGAAGCCAGCAGAGCCGTTGCAGCTGGAAGTGGTGAGCCTCCGGGACAAATGCGCAGGACAGTATACCTGATGCGCTAGGGGTAGTCGAACATGCATAGACTATTGGCTGGCTGGACTGACCAATCTAAAAAGAAAGTGAACGCGAGCCAGTGCGAGAACTCCCGCCGGTGTGAGACGCAGACGGCAGCACTGCCACCTGCTATCGCCGTCTGCTCTGTTGACCCGACCAGTTGGCGTCGTGTGCTTTGTACATGGAGGTAGGAAGCTCCTGGAGGCGACAAGACGCCACCAGAGGTGAAGCCGGGGAGACTTCCGGTTTGGTGCTTCTGCGAATTGCCGCACCATCAGCCTGTCCATGTTGAACTGTTAGGACGTCCTTGGTTTTGAGACGTGCTCTGACGTTGGGTACCTTTGTTTCCGCTTTTTCCTCGCGGATGTCTTTTAGGTTCTTCGAGGACGTCGCCTCCAGTCTTTGCGCTGCGCAGCTCTGACTGTCGCCGCTTAACCGTCTCCGACGGTCGTGTTGTCGTGGTCGCTTTTTGCAGTCTAAGTTGAGCGTCCAGCTGGAGTTTCTCGCTGAGTTTTGTGTCGAGCAGTCCTACCACGATGCGATCTCGGATGAGCTCGTCCTGCAGAAAGCCATACTCGCAAGTATCCGCCAGTTTACGTAGGGCCGTGATGAAGACCTCCACTGGCTCGTACGGTTCTTGCTTTCTCGAGTTGAATTTGGCTCGCTCGAAGATGATGTTAACCCGAGGAATGAAGTGGGTGTCGAACTTGGCCTTGACTACGTCGTAGTCGATAAGCTCATCTTCGGTCAAGTTGAGCGAGGAGAGAACATGCTCTGCCTCTCTGCCCATCGCGTAAAGGAAATCGTTGACTTGAGTGATTGCAACCCGGGGATGGAGTCCTTCGATTATGCGGTAGCGTTCCCACCGGTTTATTTATCTTTTCCAGTCGTTAGGATTCCGGATATCCAACTTCTCCGAGAGCTCGACTGCGAAAGGATTGAAGAAGGATGTCCCCCACTGGCCTGGGTGTTCGAAGAACCCGAACCGTCTCTGTTGTTAGGCATGACTTAGTTTGGCTACTGTTTCGCTTCCTGAATGGCCATGAGCTCACGTTGGCAACCCTGTTGTTTCTTCTCAGGTCGTCGGAGACGGTAGAGGATCTTTCACTCCACCGCTGCCACCATGTCGTATACCGAGTCGAGTCAAGAGGACCAGAGACAGGAGCCGCAAGAGAACACCAGCTACGTCAGTAGCGTTTATCGAGCAACAACCCCAAACCTCGAGCCGCACACGCGCGCATCGCCACCGTACACGCGCATCAGTCCCGCGCTACCCACGCGCATCTGCCAGTCAACATAGCCAGCCAGAGCTTGTGCCATATAACGCAAGATGCATTCCCACTTATGACACTCAGGGCGGGGACGATGATGAACCAAAGTTAGTGATTTGTTTTCTCAGTCATAAAAGTGTCTACATTTTCTAAACTTTGCTCGTTTGTTATGAGAGGTATAAGCTGTCCAAAAGCATTGGGTATATGCACTCCAATGTTTAGACTGACTAATTTTTGTGTGTTTTCGTCGCTTTGCAATGCAGTAGTTTGCGATATGTATGTTACGAATGACAAACGATGAGGCAGGAAAAAGCGAAATGAACTAAAGATTTAATGGGGTGAACTTGGGCCAATTGGCCCTAGTTCACCCCCATTATATCAATGCCCGCGACGCCCCGTTATCGTACCTTTTATTTTAAAATAAAAGGTACGATAACTGGGCATCACGGGCGTCGATGTCGGCGTACCTGCAGGATCGAGCGCTGGCGAGACTGACTCCGGCTCGCCACGCGGAGCCCCTTTTGTACACGCGTGAGCTTCTGGAACAATCGACGTAGAAGGTTCGGCGAGTAGAACATTCGGACCTCAAACAAGCAGCAGGGTTCTCGAATTTACCACAACGCGACATTTACAAAAATAACAAAATTGTGCCTGCGCTACCAGGCATCAAGCTAGACCCGTTTGCTTGGGAGACAAGCGCGCTGTCGACTTGGCTAGGAGTGCAGGCGGCAATATGTACATTGGTAGCAATGGACAAAAGTTCAAAAGTCATGTTTCTGCTTTTAATAAACAATATTTGTTTTAAACTTTGCTCGTTTGTTGTTTAACATCAAAGCTCTACGTAGCCGAAAAATATAGACTGTTACACCGAACACATCTTTATTGTTCCTTAAATAACGGAGTAGTTTGCAAACTTTTTTAATACTTTCAATGGACCGAAATTCAAAACTTTCCTTCTAAAAAAGTATGTTCGTTTTTAAGTTTGGTTGTTTGTTTTGAGGATTATACACTATCCAACACCGTTGAACATATATTTCTAGACCGACCTCTTTTATACGTTTGTTTTCCTTTTGAATACTTGGTATTTTACAATTTTATTGCCCATATTTGGGGGAAACAGAGAAACAGATATTTGTATAAACATATTTTTAACATACTTGGTTTCTTTTAACTACAAACAAACATAAGTTTCTTATTATGTTAATGTGTTTCTTAAAATTAAAGGTGAACACCAGAGTTTTACGTTATTTTTAACGCATCAGTACCTTCAAAAACACTTGCAAATTCATGATAATACTTATTTAGTACTTTAGAAGAATACATTCACTCACTAAAATCGGTGTTTATTTTATATATATTTTTCAGACTTTTTTTGAAAAAAGAACGAATTACATATTTTAACCCCACAATTCATGCCTCATGAGGAAAAAATATTTAGAGCAAACATTTGTTGGATATGGTACTATCAAAAACTTTGCAATACGAACAATGGAGCACGTGGCTTTAGGTACATGCTGGGCAGCATAGAGGAACTATAGTCGATGACAGGTTAAGAGTTCAAGGAAGCTCCTCCCACTTCTTTCCACTTCAGCAGAACGAAGGCTGCGGTGGGGTTCGCCTTCTTACCAGCATACCATCTGCTGAAGTGCAAAGAGGTGGCAGGAGCTTCCCTGAACTCTTAACCTGTCACCAACTATAGGAACTGATAAAATTGCTAAATGGAGAGATGGGCTACGAGGGTGTTGACATTGGAGTAGGCGCGCACCATCGCAGCTTCCTTTCCATCTCATTACTTTTTTTTCAGTTCCTATAGTTCCCACTAGGTAGCACAGCATGTATCGTAGGCAAAGCGCTCCACTCTTCGCATTTAAATGTATCATGGTAGTACCTTTACATCAGCTATACTACATTAAAGTTTGGAGCGAATCTGTGAGGATTGTTTGGCGTGGAAATGATTCAGTTAAATTTCAGTCTGCCCAATAATCATTCCAACCAGTTCTGACGTCTCTGCGTGTGATCTCGCCTCCTCCTCTCCCTCAGTTACGACCCGTATAGGCTGCCGACGTTTGAAAAAGCTGCAGGAAAGCTTTTCTAGCAGGGCATCTCGGATGTCCTGCACCTCGCTAACGTTTTGAACGCATCGTCGAATAGTCGCTCCTAAGGACCGAACACGTCTTCCTCTCTCTCTCTTGATGCGCAACCTTGAGAATGACGACGGCACCACTGACCCCCAGCGTGGACAGTCGCGACTGGGCGCGGCTGCAGCCGCGTCCCTTAGCTGTGGATGAGTACGCCGCTTTGACCTATTTGTGTCAAGGCTGCGTCGCTCTCGTCGGAGCCGACCCCCTCGGCGTTTTCTCGTTTCGCGACGTCTTCGGAGATGATCTTATGTCAGCCGGAGGAGCGCAAAGACAGACGAGAACAAGTCATCGTGTTAATTAAAATTGCGCCAACAACGAAGAAATGTTACTTTCGTCGTTCCCTATCGGCCGTTAGTCGAGTAATTATATTTTCTCGGATGCGCGTATACCGTTTAGTACTATTCGCCGAGTTACAGTAATTGAAACATCTGGGCGTCACAATAGCCGTTTCCGCGACGGTTCGGTGCCATCTATCGTAAAACCAGGAAGTGTTTTTGATGGCATTCTGACGAACTTCCTATTACGCCCGTACTGTTGCGAACGAAGGCGGAACAAAATTACGGCGTGTTTCGATTGAAACGCGGCGCCATCCCGGCTCCACACTGTACTGAACGCCGATACCGCCACGCCAGTGCTGCCACAAAATCCAGACGGCCGCGTCTGACATATATACTGCTACGGATGGCAAAAGGCCCACATTGCCCAACACGTAAAAGACTGAATGCCTGAACGCCTAAAAAATTCGGTTCCATTTTGCAACCATAATACAGCTAGGTCTTTATCGTGACAGAAATAATAAATTCGACAAAAATCCGGTTAAAAAATGTTTCAAGTTCAATAAGATTGCAAATAGCCAAGCCAAAACAGATTCTCTTCAAACCATCGCCTATCCATCAGTCTGGTACACGTTACTCGAAAAAAAGTAATTGATTACAATTACAATTACTTCAGTGTAAAACAAATATTCAATTAAATTACTTTATTACTGGAGACAAAAAGTAATTGGCCGTTACTTGAAAAAGTAACCGTCACTTTTCCGATTACTCGAGATATTCAAAACGATAGATTTTTCTGCCGGTTTGAAAACGCGTCTCTCGTACTGTTCATTATTAAATTGAAATCACCGAATTATAAACTACTTCTGCTTTCTTAATTCAACAATTTTGGTAAACGAACATCCTGTCGGGGACTTGGCTCCAGGATTTCTTGGTAGGAAACTTGTACAAACCAAGGGCGCCATTAGGAAGAGTAGGGGAAAATACTAACGGTTAAAAGTAATTTTAGTAGTTTCAAAAGTAATCAGATTACTCTCGCGATTACTTCCCAATAAACGTTTTTAAATTATTAAAAAATCACTGCAAAAAGTAATCGATTAAAATTATTTTCATTACTTGTGATGAGAACCGTACAAGTGTGGTCTCTATTGACGGGACAAGTCAATACCTGGAATTTGGGCAAAAGGGTGCAAACAAAAAAAGAAAATGATAATAAAAATAGATGTATGAGCCCTTGCTTTAGATAGATCAGAACTCATCACATGATTGATGAAAAAGTCACTTCGAACTTTCACGGAGGCTATAAGGTTCGTTTTGAATCACAGTCTGTATGCAAGTACTGTGTCACAATGAAAGTGCAGAAGGGCGCGAAAAGGTTTTTCCACCGCTTCCCTGACTCCTCCAGGGGATAAAAAAAAAAAAATTCCATGTTATTGCGCGTGGAAGTCCGGCGAAAAAGCAGCACTGGAAAAAGAAGATGGTTCTAGGTTCTGCGGGGCTGCCGCAAGTAAACAAGTTCAGGTCCGCCTTGCGACGCGTCATATGGCGTCGCTTAGCGGAGTACGTGCAATCAGCCCAAAGCCTGTTTACCCAGAAAAAAAAACAGTATATTTTATGAATATGTTCAATAAACATATCAGAACCTATACGATTCTATCGAAACCTTAAATACGACTTATATTAGTTACAGAAGTTCCGACATATTCATCTAACTAATCCCATAAGAAATGATTCCTCAGCCTGTGGGAGTTAGCGGGGAACGGAGGAATGCCTGGCGGCCGCAACTCCGGGATGTGGTTGTTGTTAGAAGATGACGTCGCGGATGAGCCGATGAGCCTCGTTAAAGCAATCCGATAAGAAGGTTGGGAGCGGATCATCGTGAGCCCTCGCAGCTGACTTGTTTGCACATTCTTTACCTGGAATGTTTACGTGAGACGGGATCCATTGCAGGGCTAGGCGCTATCCCATGGTGGCTGCAAACGGGACACTGGACAACGATGGGATTGCATAATGAGGAGGTTAGAGCTTCTGAAGGGGAGCACCTCCGGAGACTGAGCACAGCCTGAAGCGGTACGGGTAAGCTCTTCTTCACCGTAAGTGGTGAAGTGGCTTTGCTGTACTCGCGTGGCGGAAGTGACGGTATTTTTTAAATATTTTCTATATCGGTTCATAGGTGGTGCAAGTTATTTATTTCTTCATTTATTTTATTTGAAATACTATCGGTTTTATACAGAACCAAGATAGGAGTAGTATTACACATTCACAAAGAATCACGCGCACAAAATACACACATCAATACAAAAGTACAATACAGCAGTGAGTCAATCTAGGTAGTACTGACAGAAATGTCTGAGACAAGGAAACTAAATTCATCTCGACTTTTAGCAGTCACATGTGCGGGGAGCTTGTTCAATTCTCGTTCAATTTTGCAAGACAAATGAATACTTAAAACAATCCTTAGAAAACTTTCGCTCTTCCACGTATCTAGTATGCTTTTTGCGGGTGATAGGCCAAAGGCTTTCATTTACATGTTCTTGTATATTTACAAGAACGGGGTTATTTATTACGTTGTAAAAAAAAGTTAACATGTTTCATCTTTTCTTTATGTTAAGCGGAAAAAAAGGGGGGGGGGCAGATTCGCTCTTCCATAAAGAGGTGAGACAGATCTCTAGCCTTCCGTAACAAGAGGAGATAAAACGTAACGCACGTCGTTGCACCTGCTTTAATTTGAAACTAGATATTTAGTAAGCGGGTTAGAATTATAAGAAGTTCATGTGTTTTTTTACATGAACTTCTCATAATTAGAACCTACACTCTAAGAAAAAGTGGGTGTACACGGGTACTCCTTGTCCGATATGTAACTCCCCAAACCTATATTTCGATCATTCTGTCCACTGACGTCGAGCTGGCGATACCAACTTTTGCGAACGGCTTGATAGCCGACCGATACAACTTATTAAAATAGCTAATGTACTCATCAAAGGCTACATTAAGACAATCAAGGTTTCTTTCGGCCCGGCTGCAAAAACCTCAGTGTTCTTTTTTTTAGTCTTTGATACGCACATTATATATTTAGTACGTTATATCTAACAGCTATCAAGCCGCCTTGTAAAAGTTGGTATCGCCAGCTCGACGTCGATGCACAGAACGGCGAAATGTAGTTTTGGGGAGTTACATATGAGACAAGGGGAGTACCCGTGTACACCCCTTTTTTCTTAGAGTGTAGTGTTGCAAGCGAAGGGTCACGCAATTAAGGAGAAGCAAGTGACAAAGCAATTCTTGCCAAAATGTCAACAAACCTTGCATACTATTTACTCTGCTCTCAATAGCACCAAAACGTCTTAAGTACGTGTCGTCTACGGTTGGTGTCATCAAGCAAACAATAAAAAGCCATGGAAGTACAGTTTGTCGCGTACATTGAGTCACGTGGAAAAAACACTTCGTGCCTTGGTTCCTGCACATTTTGCCGCTGTTGTGGCGCCAAGTCACGCAGCGATAGTTGCCGTAGGACATCCTGCAGTCACCTGAAAGCGCGTTACAATGATCACCATATTTCTCAAGCCAATTGAAAACTAATAAATAAATAAGTAAAAACACATACTAACGAAGAACAATGCAAAAGAGAAAATAAAAACGAAAAACGTAGTGCTATGCGCCGAGAAATTGAGGGAGAGGAGACGTGAGGGGACATCAGAACGCCGAGCTCTGACTGGGGTGATTAGTAGGCAAACCTAAAGCTAGCTGCCTTTGTCTCCACTGCACTCTCGTCGAACACGTTATATCGCGGATCGCCGGCGTCTGGCGTTTCGCTTTCGCATTTGAATGCGCTGGACGAGCGTAGTGGAGACAAAGGCAGCCTTTGTCTTTAGTGCACTCGTCGAACGAAGCAACCTTACCGCTGAACATAAAAGAGCACCCCAATGTAGTATTTACATAACTCAAGCTCAGGAATGATAGAAAAATGTTGCGGAGCTTGAGACGCGCCCGCCCCAACATGCTACAACCAAACGGTAACGTCCGTGAGGCTGGGGCTGCCGCTACAACGGCACTAATGATGTAGTATTGAATAATTTAGGTACTTCCAATATTTCTATACATAATATTACACTACGTTCATTAATAAAAGACTTTTGGGACAAAGTATTACCAAGAATCTCAAAATGTATTTTGTTTTTCCCCAAGGAGCGATATCTAGTGGCCGGCAGAGTCAACACTACGTGTAATGGAGTAACTTCTTACGCAGTATATCATTCCACGTAGCACTTATCTCGGACACGAAGGGTCTCAAGTGTCCCCTCTTTACATTTTATATATTACTTTACGGAGAAACTGTGGGCAACAGTAGAGGCTGGATGATGCGAAGGAGCCCTGTGTCGCGTAGCATCGATGTAGCGCGTGAGCGCTACATCGGTGTTTGTGAGTGCCATCTTCAGGGGTTGCATTGTAAATGCGACTTTCTCAGAGCGTGTTGTACTCTAAAAAAAAAGGGTGTCACCCCACACCCTTTTTGTCCCATATAATACACCCCAAAACTTCAGTTCGACGTACAGCGCCCTATAGTCGAACCGAGGGACCAAATTTTACGAGGAGCTTGATAACGGTGCGATATAGCTTTTTAAATAGCTCAAGTACGTATCAAAGAGCCACAGAAAGAAAACACAGATTTTGCAATAAAACAAAAAAAACGATTTTTTTTTTCGTCAGTAACACGTACATTAGCCATTTTAATAAATTGTACGACACGGTTATCTCGTGAAAGTACGCTGTAAGTCGAACTGAAGTTTTGGGGTGTCTTATATGGGACAAAAAGTTTAGGAATACACCCTTTTTTATGAGAGTGTCGGGTCGGAGCACAGTAGACAGAGCGTGCGGAAAACAGAATAATTAGAACGCGACAGCGCCAAGCAAAACCTTGGTGCCAGCTCGCAGCAAAAGGTCCAAACACCCGCATTATACCTCAACCCGTTGCGGCAAAGTGAACTTCTACTTTCTCGTCTTTTCTTCAACTCTTTCTAGCGCTCTTTCTCTGGAAAAGCGCGTTAAAGACCCCAGGGTACTTGTACTTCTCTGGCTATATTTATTATCTAAAATGGGTAACAATGTCGCCATGTTTCTATCAGACTAAACTCCCGCTGTATAAACAACTAACGAATAATTACTTCTCCCGGAGCGCGCTATTTTCACGGAGCAGAGCGCCGCTATATGTCTGGACACACGATATTTCATCCCGGCGAGAGTTACACGGGGGGTACTCGAGGAAGAAGTTCGGCTGGCACTGATGTCCAATCAGTAAAAAGACGAGCGCTGCGTCCGCGTCCTGCTTGCAGTCGTCCTGTCGACTTCCGTTGCTGGCACCTAACCGGATGTGGCTAGGTACCAGCCATATAACAGGCTCAGCGTTAAACCCTGTACCCTCACGCACCCTGCACTGCAAAGAATGACGGTGCTTGCAGAAAACATCAAGTATGCCTTTCATCTAAAAACGTTAATAAAGAGCTTGGACGAAAAAAAAAAAGCATGAAAGTTTCTAGTGTTTGTCGAAGATATCATTGCCGAATCGTTGCGCGCTGACCGCGCCGAGCCCGAATACGACAACGCAAACGCATATTTGCCGGGCACTCGTAAAAAGGAGTTACCTAACAATGACCACCTCAATTCGCTACCACGCTGCACCCACAGGAAGGTGCGTGTGTTGTGTCGATCACGTGCATTTGGCTCGCCGCCACAGCCTGCTTGGCTTTATGTCCCCTACAGCTGCCTCCTCTGATATTGTAGTCGTCTGTTCGCTTCGTATGGTCTTCGAGTAAATTACGAGCAAATGCATTAATCAATCCAGGTAACATTGTTCTTTGAACCAAAATTTTATCTTTGTCTGAGAACTTCGGACCCTGAAAACCCATAAGAACTCAAAGTAGAACCTGATTTTCTTTACCAAAAGCCTGTGTTTCTTGGTGCTGGAAGAGACAAACAAAGGCCCGAGTTACACTTCACGGTTCTAAATCCTCAAGCAATTTCCAGGCAAAGATACCTGCCCTTATTGAGCGCTTTCGAGAAAAATATTCTATGGCCCATATTAACCCTTTTCTATTGCCAAACCTGGGACAAAGCTAAGTTTTTTCACTGTTGTGCAATACGCTATGCATTCATTAGTTTGCGTGGGATTGGGCTCGAACGCCATCCCAGTAACGATGTGGTCATCGGGCATGCGCCCACTTGATACGGATTTTCCAACATCATGTACTTCATCATAGCCGGTTTTAATCCGATTTCGTATGCCTTAGAGAGTATAGCACTCAAGTAAACGAGTGAGTACGACGAAATACCTGACGTCAATGCCGGCTCTCCGCGGTGCCCGTCTCCGCGTATTGCCTCAGTTGCGGTCAAAGCTGCGCTCCGAACAAAAGCTGAATGTTCGCGGAAACTCCCTCGCAAATCGGCCAAGTGATTCCGGCCGGACGCTCCGGCGGTGCGGGGGGCCCAAGTCAAGGCCGGCGGCGCCCGTCTTCTGCCGCGAGACCATATTGCTTCGACCATCCCTTGTGCGGCAGGGCGGAATAAACAACGGTCGACCTTCATCCGCAACAGACCGGTCGCGCGGCCGGCCGGATAGCGAGCCGGTCGTGATATCGGAAACCGCCCACAGCCGTTCTAGACACCTCGGTTGGGCGCCAACTGGGGCCGAAAAGTGCACGCTTTCTCTTCGCGGAAGTTGCGAATTACCGCTCGCTCCGTGTAAACACCTCCCGCGTCCTATTGACGATCCGCTTGATCGCCGTGAAGGCGCGATTCAAGTGTATCGCTGGTTGTTCCGCGTTCAGGGCTGTCCACACGAAATATGGAGTCCCTCCTTGCTTTTATGCTCGGTTCACCGCTAAATCCGGTGGAAACAACGTGCTCACTGGACAAATTAACTAGCTCTCTTTCATCACCTGACCCACGCTCTCTAAGTATGGGCAGGAGTGTGATCACGTGCCAAAAGACACACACGTAGCTTCCATCGGACTGTCAGCTTAGGGGTGAGCGGGGTATAGAGGACAAGATTTCACGCCATTGTAGCGCATGCACGGCGGATTAGTGGTAAAGCGAATCTACGGAGGGGGCAGGAGAGGTAGGAGCCGCAAGGTCGTGTCCACTAAAAGTCTGAGGTGTCGTGATCTGTTTAAGCAGTCCATTTGCGAGGGTATTTCGACACTTACTGGCGCGCTTCGAAAGTTTCGTTTTGGTTTCAGACAGTTTCTAGAGTAAAATTTAGCGATAAATAGCTCGAACCTCGTGCTAGCATATAGGATTTCTAAGAACTGGGCTATCCTTCTACATTGCCTGCCTCCAATTTCGCAATACAAACATGTGCCCTAAATTCTATAATTAAAAAGTGAATTATTGAATTTTAGTTAATCGCGTATCTTTTGGATGCATATCCTTAGCATAGTGTCCGCTTCGCCGTATAACTCATCTGCCCAAACCACAATGCAGCAAGGTTTTACGTTTTAGTTTTTGAGAAAATCTTGTAAAGAAAAATTTGGCAGAAACACCTAAGACTGCTTACGTGTAGGAATGCGAAAGCATTCGTACACGCAGCGCATTCCTACAAGCAGCGCGCCACGTCTTTCTTTTTCACACGGCGCTCCGGCGGTGACATCACGCTCCCCCACTGCGCAGGCGCGGCGCACCCGCCGGCTCCACGGCTTCCGCGACGATGCATCTGCGTTGCTGTGCTTTTCTTTGTGTTTTATTTCTGAGGCGCGTCCACTTTGACCTTGAGCGGCCCCACCGGCTTCCATGACGAGGCATCTGATATGACGTGTCGCAGCCAATGAGAATTTAGGTGCCGTTTCCGCTGGACAGACAACGCCGGCTTCTCTCCATGGGACAGTTAACGCTTTCGCATGAATAAAAAGCTTGGAAGACGCTTAAGCTTCGCCTTTAAGAGTGGAACGCGATAGCGTTATCGGGCCCCGTTCGCGCCTTATCATTCGCTTCTCATGCTCTTCCTGCAGGTGACCAGGAAGTGCGGCGGACATGGCCCTGTGTATGGCTCGCAACCGAAAGGTCGTGGAGTCGAATCCCACCTCAAATTGTTCAAGTTTTTCTTTGAGGCAAATTAATGACTTTGTAAAATGAAATCATTTGAGACTTGTGGCGACCTTAGATTTGCACTACATGTCACGTTTTTTTATCACTTTCATTCCACGCGTGACGTCACGTTTTACGTGAGCGTCGTGGGTTGTTTGAAATTCCCGCGCGAGGTCATGTGGCTGTGACATCACGACCCTATCGACCAATCAGGAATTTCCCGGCACGCCACCGACATCGGCTTTTCTTAACGCTATCTCGTTATATAAACACCTTGTCTAATTCCTGGACAGCTGTACGGTCACTGACAGCAAAAGAAATGCAGGACGCAGCCTACCATGATTGTCCTTGTTTCGTGATTGGTCCTCTGTCGTTCTTATGCTGTCGGTGTCTATAGTTACGACACGATGTAGGCAACGGTCCCACGGCACACGGGAGGGAACTCACGCAACTTTATCGAGCCGCGCGCCAACCTCACATCTTCTTCCGATTGCATCCACACCCCCAAACCTGGAAACCTGCGTCCACCTTATCACCCGGCTACCTGCTTAAAGTATATGATCGAGTTAATGTACTCGTAAAGACATTGTGCGGAGTGATCATCTGCGGGAAAACGTTCCTGAAACTGCAACCTTGTCGATCGCTTGTTAAGGCAGTCGTGCCAATAAACTTTGGTGTTTGGATGCCAAGCGTGTTGGTCACCGAAGTAACGTTCTGGTATAAGCAGTCATTCCTGTCATATTTGCAAGTCGAAAAGCCCCTGAAAAAGAAAATGTTGTAAAAAGAAACAGAAGGTGACGTTAGGAGTCGACATTTTATATTTTGTTTCGCGTCGCCAGAATGATATCGTTAATTGACTCTCTGTAAATTCATGAAAATACGCCGAAGTTTCGCATCGAAAAAGATCGAGCTCTTGTATATATGCACCTCGACATTTTTAGAAAGTTCATGACAAACCCTTCACCCCATCAAGGACATGCAGAGCGTAAGGAAGTGCAGCCAAGTTTTGTTTTCGTGCCAAACACGACTTACGCCGCTGATACGTAACAATAGCTCACGCGCATCGCATATTACGCGGCGCATCCGACGATTTCATCTCGAGGTCAAGTGCCACGGGTAAATTTACCTCCGCGGCACTTTACCCGCAAACTTTACGCTAATCATCCTCTTTTCATCGTCGTCTAATTATGCCTACATTTATAGACGCCAAGTCCGCGTTGGGTCTCTCTATTCCTTTTCAAAATTTCAACGCAAAAAAGAAAAAAAAAAGGCTACTTAATTGCCGTGAATCAGCGACTGATGTGAGCAAGCCCCGGAGAGCGACGAACCACCCCGGCCGGCGTCGTTAGCGCGATACGGGCCGATTCCCGGACGACGGCGTTATGTAAGCACCCGGCCAAGCCTCAGGAGAAAGGGAATGACGCCGTGTGCCCAGGTTTGAGAGTGTTTCAAAGCTGCCCAACCGGGGTCACGTGGTTTATGGAGCGCGTTTGCAACACAGGTTGCGAGGAGATCCTCCGAGCCTCCCCGCCTCCTCGATTCCTCCGACCGCTGCCCCCTCGCCACGGGGCGTGCGCACGTGCAACCAATCTCCCAGGCCTGTACGTAACCTGTTACACGTAACGCGCTACTTCTATCCAGTTACTTATTTCACTAACGAAGTAGCGACTTATACCCGTGTCACACGGGCAACTCGAATGCCATTTACAACGAATGACATTTGTTTGATCGGCGAATCAGCTCGCAATCTGTCGCGCGTGGAATGCGCTACGCCCGGAGTGTCGCGCGCTGATTGGCCGTCCGCTCAAATGTCATTCGCTGTAAATGGCATTCGAGTTGCCCGTGTGGCACGGGTATTAGCTGCTTTTCGAGAGAAAGAAGGCGTAACGTATGTTGGTTACTTTTGGATGGAGTAACGAGGAACGGTGTGCAGTCACTTCTGGAGAAAAGCACCTACAAGTTACCCTATTCAATTTTCACCGCAGCTCGCGCCTGCACCTTTCACGGCAAAAAAAAAACACAAAAAAGCTGCCAATTAGAAAAGAAAAAGATGTCCATGAACGCGTTAAAAAGCAAATTATTATTAACGTCTCTAAATATTGAAATATTGTTGTATTGCATTGTATTGAACACAATATTGTAATATTGTGTTCTAAATAGAGTCTCTAATATTGTATATTGTAAGACCTGTCGTTTTTTCTCAAACATTCGACGCCGACTGTTTCAATAAAACGACTGATCTAGTGTAACGAGAGAGTAACTCGTTAATTTTGAGCTGAAAGTAACCCCTTTCTTTTGAATCTCGGTGAATAGTAACGTACTTAGTTACGTTTTAGGAAAGTGACGAGTAAGGTAGTTAGTTAATATTATTATTTTTTGGAGGCTAAACGCGTACATGTTTGCAATCTGTGCAGGAGGCGCGCGCAGTTTAATAGGCAGACGCTCTTCGTGTTTTGGGTTGCTCTCTCTCTGAAATCTAGCCTCTCCAGGATGGCACCCAGCGGGTGAGGCGCCTGGCCTTGTCCTCTCATTGGGTCTCGGCGGGAGCGTCTTCGCTTCTTGCACACCGCTTGCCTTGCGCGCAAGAGGACGGACGGAGAGTCTGCGGCGAGTGGCTCCGATTTCCCAGGCTGGGTTTTACAGCGACAGAGCCGACTGCTGGACACGGCACTGGCATCGCCTGTTTGGGATCAGCGGGGATACGTCGTTGCAAACCCGACCGGAATACCTGGGCAGGTGAGTGGCCACGCGGTACGGCCAACCGCGTGTCTCACCGACCTACAGGGGGAGAGGGGCCATGTGATTTTACATAAGTCGAAAATTAACGCATCAATGTTGTGACGGAGCGTTTGTTTTTTCTTGTTTTATATAAAGGCTGTTTATTTTGACTCGAACAACTTTATTGAAAAAAAGCCGTGAATTGTACATTAATGCGGTCTCTGCATGTCTGTTATGCGGCCAGGGGGACATAACATAGAGAACTAATCGTTACGATAAGTCGAATAATTAACAAAAGTTCGTTCATTAACCCGTTAATTACTAAGGTAAACATGTCTTTCTAATTAGCAACTTTCTGAGGCTCATTGAAACCATTATATTAGTTAATTCTGGAAATATTTAAAGCACGTGAAAGCGCGGGGGTGCGCTAAATTTAGCAGTCGCGCAAAAAGCCCAAACCTTCGGCCTGTTTTTATTTTATTTATATCAGTTTAAATCAAAAATTTAAACACCCTGTGTATTAAGGAATGCCGATTTGTGTTTTATTCTTGTTAGCATGGATACTTGTTATTATATTGTTGTACTGATGAACGATCTCGCGTATATTAGTCCCGTTATTGACAACTCATATTACACGAAACTCGCATTAAACAAACTTTAAAACGCTTAAACATATTTCAACCGAGTGTGTCGTAGCACTGGATTTGGTTAGGTTATCATAACGTTACAAACGAGTATCGGGAAAACCGACGTCACATGATCGCTAAATTTTGTAGTACTGCTCTTTAATAAAGTTAATTAATGAGTGTAACTAAATAGTTGTAAGAAGAGAAATACACGCGTATTTTTGCTTCAAACTCAGTTTATTCGTAGAGGTACATTTATTTTACTTTTTTCTAGATGATGCATTAGATGACAGACTCGAGTCAATGGCGTTTCGGTCTAGAACAGCGTGGAACATAAGGGCGTTTATTCATCGACGCGACATTTATGTTTGGTACATTTTGAAGGAAGGCACTATAGTCACTGCCTGCTCAAGAAACGCAATCTTGTTTGGTGTTTCATGCTTCTTGATTGGTGACTGCTTGGAGCTGAATCACTAAACGCAGAAAGCATGAACATGCTCCTTGCTTGGTGATTCGATCTCCGGCGTTCGTAACAGCCGATACAGTCGGCTGTAGAGCGACAATAGGACGCCCGGGAACCGCCACGCCCTTCGTATACCTTAATTCAGCTGGTTACGTACCAATCCGGCTGAAGCGTCCATTCGGCGGACGGGTCAATTCGGCTTACGGCTGGACGCCCCCAGTCGGCTGGATACCCAGTTCGGCATAAAACTTCAATTCGGCTGGACTGGACTGGAAGCCGAACTGGGTATCCAGCCGAATCGGAGCGTCCGGCCGAATCGAAACTTTAAGCCGAATTGGGGCTTCAGCCAAATGGACACCTCAGCCGAGTCGAGATGACACCCCTTCAGCTGGCAGTGATTGTACGGCGAGCAAGTGTTTCCAAAATGCATCTTTGGCGCACGGAACGCAAGGAGAGGCACGCCATTCGAAGGAGAACGTAGAGGCAGTTAAGTGTGCGCCACCATCATTGGTAGGTCGTTGGGAAGCAAAAGCACGTGGCTGCGTTTTAGAGGGTGTAACAAACGCACCTGGTGAGCGAGGGTTAGACGAACTTTTCCGCCGTATACCACAATTTTGAAGTTTCATGAAGCAAAACGTGCAACTTTTCAAAAAATGGTTTTTGGGCCATGTATTCTGTATCTAAACGTCGCATAAAAAAATTAAAAAAATTGTTTTATAATCTTGATGAGTTGGGTGTGTATTACCTTCGGTGCTATTCGCATCCTTTTTACTGTACGGTACAAAACTGGTGTTTTTACTAGCCATTATTGTCCGGCGTTATTACGAACAAGAATATAAAATTAGCGCTGTCCCCAAGTTTTAAAACAGGGTTCAATATATGTAACATATCCGAAATATAACTATTGTGTATACAATTTTCATGGAAATTTGCGAATATGGAAATTCTCTGGAACGGATTTTAAAGAATCATATTTGTGGAAAGATACTGGGTAATAACAGAAAAAGCATTAGAGTAGATTGTTGGGCCAGTTGGTTTTGGAACTTGGAATACATTTTAGCGCTCATAAACAAGGACACAAAGACGAGAATCAGACACCACAGCGCACTGTGGTGTCTGATTCTCGTCTTTTTGCACTCGTTTTTGAGCGCTAAAATGTATTCCAAGAAAAAGCATTGCAGCCAATACTTATTATGAATCATTAATTACGCTCAAATGTACCGCGGTGTATAAGGAAACTAGTATTTCGTAAGACGAATTGCTACCCGTAGCAATTCGTCTTACGAGGTACCCTTTTCCTCATCCATCACAGTGTATTTTTTCGCGCGTAGTGAATGTTTCATAGAGAAGCCGAAGACTACTGAACCTCGGTTCAACACTGTTCAACTTCAGTCGAAATCTGGGAGCATTTCTTGCTTTTCCACTCGATCAAACTTCGGCGTGGCATTTAAGTTTTACAATTCGGCAATCAATGTTTCATTCATTGAGAGTTCATGACTGTTTAAATTTTATAATTTATTATAAGGCCAAATGTATAGATTCATCAAGAATTCCGATCTACAACGTACAGAATGACTGCTTCGAATTTAAGAAATATTTTGAATAATACAAATGCTAAGAAATTATAATCTCGCCACGAACTCGCCAGTTCAAATTTGACGCATCTCATTCGGCATTCATTTAACCACTAACGTTGTGAGGCATCTGCGTAATTACCGGTCGTGTTGTCACTTAAGGTTTAGTTTAACTTGTCACAGGGTGCTTGTAAAGTCCGAGCAAAGAGGTGAAGTCGTTGTCTCGGTATTCGATCATGGTCTCTGCGTACGGTAATACAACTTACTGCAAAATCGCAGTGCCTTATTATAACATCTGATTCTTAGATAAGGAAGCTCGAGTGGTTTTATTTTATCATTTATGACAACATTGGACGTAAAAAAAATCAGTTTTCTTAACTCCACAGCAAATCCGACCCCCACAAATATACATCTTTGTTTTTAAAAAAGTTCCAGGTTGCAGCGGTATACGCTTGGCAAGGCTTTCTCTTACTCCTTTTATTGAAGTTAGAAAAAGGTCACCACCGCATGAATATAACCCAAGGCAGAAACTTTCTTTTCACTTATAGCTCATAGTTATAGCTCAGTTATAGCTCAGTTATAGCTCAACAACGCATAAAACAAAACAAAAAAAGGTTTAAAGTAAACATTTCAAGACTGAGCGAAATACTATTGTATCATTTTAAACGCGGCATTAAATTTAGTTGGTGAATTAAGGGTGAATAAAGTGCTGCAGAATACACATAAACAATTTTCGCCGGTTAATCTTTATTCGGGAAAAAGTTCGTGTATCGCACGCGTTTAAAAAGAACAGTGAGACCAAGATTCCGCAATTTTATTGGCGTGCATAGCAATTGTTAAAACATTGTTTCACAAGGGAAAAAAAGATATATGGAAACCGTCGACCCTTGTTGATACACAATACTTTGCCGTCATTACTATAGTCAAAACAGACTTTGGTGTGTATTGCCAAAGTGGCAGTTCCTGCATCCGCAAAACTGATTGTTGATCAAGTGTTTGTGTTCACACTGGGCCCTATAAGCTTGTATTAAATCACTATATTTGTTCAGTGGCGCAGATCTGAGCATGTAGGTAGCTTCTGGTTACTTTAAACATCTCCCACTAGTTCATACTTCTCTCACTATACTACTACACCACTACTAAAAAAGTAATCTTGACATATCTTTTCCGATTTTATAAGGACGACAAGGTCATAACCAGTATCGAAAGAAGATGCCTCTCGGTTCCTGTTTTTCGAATGTAACTAAATACATACAGAATCAACTTATAATTCTCAAATAATCTCTGGATACACACACAACTAAGAGTCTTTGCCGGATGTTTAAGGTCTTGACCTTGCTCCGTTGGGCACTCTTGGTTTGGCATCGTTCTTCTTTACCATTAGAGGCAGTCTGGTTTCCCACGCCTGCTATTGGCACAAGCGACGGGCGTGCATAGATTCGTTAATGCAGCATTCTGCATTCATTCAATCTTATATTTCTATTTTGGATACCACCAGGACAACCAGGTTGGGTATGATATTTTGATGCCCAAAGTTATGGCAACTATACTATAATAAATTGGACACACACCAAAACAAAACAATGTTATTTTTATTCAATTAAATGTAGGCGTTTTTAAATAAAATTCAGATTATTAAAATTAGGTGATTATTTTGCGAATCGGAATATGTCAGAATAGTTGCTTTTGAAAAGTGCGCGTCATCTAATAACTGCTGCAGGAATAGTCCAAGGCCATCATATTTTAGGTAGGCGTCTGAACTTGCATTGGGCACGAACGCTGTGTCAGCTCAGCACTCAAATTAGATTTTGATCCAAATGTGAGCGATATGCGTCATTGTTCGCTTATGAACTCGAGTGCAGTGATAGTTTTTGCGCTGGAAACGATGTCTAAAATAAAGCTGACCAGCAATGTGTGTCTAATAAGGCTCTGTAAATGATTTATTCAGGCTTAAAAAATCTGATTTTTGCGCAAATTGTTTTGTGTATGTTTATACAGCCGGAAGTTAGTCTGCCTCAGTGGGCGTCTGGTGTCTCAGCTGTAGATGAGCAATTTAGCCAGGGCGGTACAACCGCAAGCCTGGAGTCTTTAACGTCCGCCACGCAGTGTACAGTTGTACACGACCGCACGCCTCTACAATGCTCATCCAGATCGAAACGGGCAGGGGGTGGAGATTGAATCCAAAATCCCTGGGTTCTGCAGCGCGAGCTTGCTCCACGTGCTCCGAGCTGGATGTGCGCTAGCCCGATCCCCTGATTTTTGCGCTATATAAAGGAGCATGAAAACAATTAACTGACTACAGAGAGATATGATAAATTTTTCCTCGCAGATATTTTGTTTTTTAGAACTTTATTCATAATTCGTTTGTGTAACAATCAGAGCATATTTGGTTGCAGCAGATAGCGTGGTTTCTTTATAGATGCACTTTTTCCCTCTCTGAATGCTGATATGAGACACAACTAAGAGGGACATCTTATGGCGAGTTCAGTTTCACGGCACTCGTGTCCACGCGTACCCACTCGCGGCGTAAAGCGAGTTCGTTTCCGGCAGGTACTCCACGAGTGGTTGCACTCTCCGAGTCCGTTTCAGCGGCGGCACCCCACGCGTGCATGCACTCGCTGCACCGAGAAAATCGGGCGTGCGCCGAAATGCAATCCCGTCATGCCTCGCTCCGGCGAGGCTGGCGAGGAGCGGGAGCATGACGACGAGGGTTCGTCTGCAACGATGTGTCGCGGAACCGAACGAAAAAAAGTAGATTTTCTGATAGAAATTGCGTCCCGCGGGCAACAGGAATCAAACGCGAGCTTGAATTGTGAGCGTCTGTTATTTTATGAAGGAAGCAATTGACATCCCGTGCTTTATTTGTAGGTTTTAAGTCGCTCTGTTGCCGTAGAGACGCTGAAATATACCAGTGTGTCAAGAAATGCTCAGAACAAACGCATCAGCGCTTCCGAGATGTTTATCACCATCCGTGTGCGGGTGAAAAATTTAACATTTGTCGACAAAGCTCCCCAGCAGAAACCTCTGACTGCCCAATAAGCATCAGAGAAAGGTAAACATAGTGACTTTACCCGAGGCTTGGGCAACGTCATCATGTTTAACATTTACCTACTTCAGCCAACTTGCCCCGTCGTATTTTGTTCGAGAAAGCTCTCGTTCTCGACGTGCTCACCAAGGCTAATATCTGATCCACCTGTAATGACGATTGAAATCGAAAGTCCCACGAAAAGTTTTGCTGGATATTCCACCAGACTAATTTTAAGCCGTACCCTTTCAGTGGTTGACGGATAATACCATGCTCAAACCGATCAAGCTTTTTCTTCAGTGTAAACGGTTATAAGAATTGAAAGATCGCAACCAGCTGCTTTGTAGACAGCTGGGTGCGGACATTTACGCCGTCTGTAACTATCTCTACCGCAGCCGAGTTGCTTGAAGTCATCGCAACTATAAACTACAGGTTGCAGTGTTCAACGTTTGTAGATAAACGTTGGTCCACCCATCACTCCGAACAGAAAGGCGCTAGTTTCGGTTTGAGGTCGGTACCTTTTCTACAACATAGATGGCGGCAGCATCAGTCTTCTGCACTCGGTGCATTTGGCGAGTTCGTTTGAGTCCAGTTCTCCGTGCAACACTCTGCGAGTGCGATGCATTCTGGGAGAGAACTCGAACGGTGCCAGTGCGTGTGAAACGAACTCGCTATTAGTCTTGAAAGACATGGCCACTGAACGATCCAATTATATGCTAAATGATACGTCAAAATGAAACTCGAGCAGACGGTGAGCAATTAAAACAAATTATTAATGAACAATCTAGGACCCTTCCGACCTACTCATCAAATACCACAAGGAACAAAAATTATTTTAGATTTGTAAGGATGTCAGAGTGTGCAACCAAAATCAGCACCACCCAAAGCGACACAGATACTATTTTGCAACTCACTAATACAACTCGTAAAGCGTATAATCGTTTACAGCACAATTGAAGCTTTAAATGCCGACATTTTACTGCGCAAGTAGTTTCGCTGGTAGTCTATGTTTCAACTTTACGAGACACGAAGCCAGACACGACGATCGCGCATCTGGGGTATTCCCTATCGCGCTTTATAATAGGGTGACAAAACGAAAGAATACTATCTGTTTCTCAAGGTTTTCAGTATATGAGCACAATGGCAGGCTTTTTTTGTGTGTGTGTGTGTGTTTTCGCGTGCCACTTCCACCCGTCCCTAAGATGAATACGGACGACTTGGGCTCTACGTGCTTTTATTTGAAAAGAGGTGATGCAAATATGCTGACTTTGTGAACGAACAACTCTTGTTCCTTATTTGTTATTTCTTTTTATTTGAAAAATACCCCGCAGTACTCGAGGGCATTATAGCAGATTTGAAACAAATAAATAAAAGATGTCTTCGCCACGACAGCACACCTGCACTTGCGACAACTTCTTCCACTCTCTAATGGCGCAAGAAAAAAAGAATTGGCATACATGTTCATCCTGGCGCGGTACTCCTCCAGTTTCAAAGAGTGGTCGCTCCCTCTAGAAACATAAAATGTTCTTTTTAATCTAAAAATGTCTGTTAATTTCAGTTTTAGTTTTTATTAATAAAAGAAAAACAATCAATCGCAACCTCTTCCGGCGAGCGGAAGAGGTTGTGATTAAAACACACTGTTGGAGCTAGGAAGTCTAAACAAAAGCCTAATCATGTGCATATCACCGAGTCTTCGGGAGACTACGCCTGGCCATAATGCAGAGAGTACCCCTAAATTATCTTGGACACAGGTCCCCGCGAACAGGTGCCCATAAATTCTGCGCCGACGCAACGGTGCCTGTGGAACCAAGGCGTCGTAATTCCTATTGATGATACTGCCGAAATTTGGACCAGATAGTTAATAATTAATTAACAAAAACTAGGCAAAGACGGGCCATGGACAAGCAGAAGTACAAAAACAAAGTGCTGACTGAAGAAAAAAATGTGGAGGCGTATTTTATTTCACGGTGCAAGGAGAATAACTGTGCCAGTGTGGCGTACCAGTAACTTTATTTGACAAATAACAATCGTTCTTCAGTTATTTAGAGAAGTTATGATAACAAGATGACGTCGTAGATATGTTTTGATTGTCGCGGCATTGTTTGCTCTGATTCTAATAAAATCAGCTGTCAGACATCGCGCTGTTTATGTTGCCTGTGTCTTGCGTCGTTCTCGTGCTGCTTCGTTCCTGCCGTCCCCTCGTGCTGTTTTCAGTTTTTAAACTGCGTGACTCCCAAATAAAGCGAAAACTCTCTTTGAAAGTCGTGTATATCGAGGTCGCATGACGCCTGGTCAGGCCATGCTTTACGCCGATTGTTAAGCCCTCGTTCGCCGCTGTAATATGAAAATACAAAAATATATACCTGGTAAGGCAGGCATCATTAGACATATCGTGGAAACTTCGCCTATTTCGGTTAAGTACGGATCTTTTATTACCGGAAAACACCGAAGTGTCCGTCTACGCCCTGAGGAAAATCTATACTCCAGCCACACATTCTTAGAACCTTGCTCGGTTCTTTGAAGCCACAAGCATGAGTGGGAAGGGCGCTAGTGTTCTCCGGACTCAAAGATTAGCGCGGAAAATAAAGCTACGGTATTGCAAAAAAAGTACTCTCGGCAAGAAAATTGACATTTACATCAGTCTGCGAAAGAAAGGGGTATTAGAACACGTTAAGTACATTTGTTGTCCATATTCTTGCCGCAGGCGGTATGATTTCTTTTTTCCGGGTTGGTATGTTTTCGGAATTGACTCATCCTGTTATCAATTGTTTTTATGAGATGTAAATATTAAAGTGACGAAGGTTTTTTTTTTAATATAGAGGTACAAGGCGCCGCAAGTTTCCACCTATCCTGTATCTTCTTTAAAATAAAAAAACGTTCGTTTTTTTATAATAGATATTCGAAGACAATCGAAAAGCACTTCAGTGTAGAGTAAAAATTTGAAAGTACTGGAACACGAAATAGGTTATTTAACAAAATAGCTACCAACATTCCTTTGGGTAGTTTATTGCAATTGTTTTAGAGTATAGAGCAGACGTCTACAAAAAATAAGGTTTTCTTTAGCATAGGCTACGAGCTCAGATATCTCATCCTCGATATGTTTCAACTTCAGGCGCGAAATGTCGCATGCATTTTCTCTTGTGTTTTCTTTTAGGTTAAATAAAGAGCTCATCAAACCAGTTTATCACCTTCACTGGACACCGCTCAGAATGAATTCTTGATGCTCCTAACCTACAGAATGCACACATGATCTTTCCCCGAACTAGCTGTCGCGTCAAATAATTGGTTAAAAGGTTAAAACAGCGCAAAAAACAACGGACAGGGTAAAGGAGGACACAGACAGAGCGCTGTCTGTGTCCTCCTTTACCCTGTCCGTTGTTTTTTGCGCTGTTTTAACCTTTTAAGTATGTCATACCAACTCGCCCAGGCTTCAACTTTAGCAACAAATAAATGGTGTTTCTCAGATCGCCGGCCAAATCGTTCCTGCAAAAACAACGCGTGTTAAAACTAAACAAAAAATAAAGAAAGAAAACATATTTTTTTTGGGGGGGGGGGGTTTGTTAAAGGGCTTATTTGGGAAAATTAATAACAATCAGTATAACTAGCTGATTATTTGTGTTGGAGAATTATTTCTGACTAGTTAGTTTAAAGGTATCTTCAAGGTCACTCAAAGGTCACGTCCGCGGTCCGTTGTAAGCTAAAACGGAGCACATGAATTGGGGGCATTAGGAATCATGTGCTCCAAGCGATGGCGGTCGTGGCGAGGGCGGAACAATAGCAGGTTGCGTCTAAAAGAAAGAAAAAGAAAAGAAAAAGGGACAAAGAAGTGGAAAGCTAGGTAGCTCTCATTGGACTAGCGTTGCGCCCTCGCAGAAGAGATGCCTCTAGCGTTTGTGACGCCGCTGATCATTCGGTAACATTTGCACCACGCAGTGGAAGGCTCTTGTGCAGGCTCAAGAAGAGGCGCGCTCCAGGGAGGAGCTCAATTATATGCGCCGCGTGCTTTTTAAAAGATAATATAAAATAACATGGGTAACGTAAATTTGAAAAAAAAAAAGTTTGAATCAATGTTTCAAAAATTTGACTTTTTGGTATTGATCACATATTTGCGCGCCAATATCTGAGAGTTCGCGGACAATCGCTCATGGTGTATATGTATGAGAGTTTTTATAAAATAAAATACCCCAATGAACAAAATTATTTAGAACAACTGACCTGTACCGAGATATTGTTTCTCAAAATTAATGAAATTCTAACTGCAAGTTTTAGAATAATGTACCCCAATTTCTCCGTGTTCAAAGAAGTAGCGTCGTCGGCGTACGTCAATTCAAAACGCGGTTCGTGGTTCGCGCATGCGCACTGTTCACGATACCATTTGTTGCTTTCAGAAAGCATTTGGGTTCTTGACAACCTAGCTCTTTATGATATACGACTTCTTATGTCAGGGTGTTATATTGTTTATACAAAATAATTTGTTTATACTACAAATTGAGGCGATGACACGTAAAATATGAAGTGAATTAAAAATGTCGACCATTTACCCACTGTTCAAAGTCATCTGAAATCACCCCAACCCCATGGTATTGGATGATTTCAGCCTTCAGTTGCGTGGTGTAAACATCACCCGGTGTGCAGTGGCGTTACAAACACCAGAAGCATCACTTGCGCGAAGATGAAACGCTGGTCCAATGACGCTACCTAACTTTCCACTTCTTCATCCTTTTTTTATTGCACCACCTGCCACGTTTTTAATTGGATAGGGCATAAGATTCCTAACGTCTCCTGTTCATATGCTCTGTTTTACCTTACCATGGACCACGGGCAAAGCTACGGTTGCAAACAAGCCAATCCACCGCAGTGTGAGTGACACGTGACCTTTGAGAGGGACGTAGTAGCGACGCGTTGTCACTTGATACGCTAAATTGGTTGAGATAGCTCGTAATGTCCGCTACAATCCATCGTAATTAGAAAAGGAATATGGCGACATCTATATAAGTGAATCGAATCACTTTTGTCAACAGGCTACCACATGTGAAAATGCTACACTGGGAAAGTAGCGCAGTGCAGCGCAATCAATCAAACACGTCATCCTAGGGACCCAAAGCGCCGCAAAGTTCAGTTTTAATGGGCGGAATCAGCCACAACACTAATAAGAAAACTCATACGATGTTTTCTTGTTGTTTTTATAATGTTTTACGGTATCTCGAAGACAATCTGTCCAACTACAACGACTGTGATTGCAGTGCTCGAGTACCGCTAGTCGTTGAAACGGAAAGTAGAGTTGCGCCGAATCAGCCAAAGCTCGGATTCGGCGAAATTCGGCACTTTCCGAACTTTGGAGGAAAACCCTGCAAAGATTCGGCAAAGATTCGGCAGACGTTTGTGCGCGCGAATCAACCGCTATGCCGCCAACATCGGCTGGCAGCAGTTACCGCACGAACGTGGCGGAAGGTAACTCGAGACAATGCTAATGACGACGGACAACGATGCTTCAGCACGGTTAAATATTGCGCACTCCCAAAGCGGCGGTAGGCAAAGCGTGATTTTAAAGCAAAGTAAGCTGTATGGATCGTCGTCTGATTTTTGGTCAAGAGCTGAAGATCAAGCAGGTTGTTCACTGTGCAAGGGACAAGTGGGCAGGGCTGTTGACTGAAATAATAGCATACTTTTTTAAACAACACGGTTCAAAACATGATCGCCCCATGCATGCAATCTACTAAACTCACGTCTTTACGTTTTAATTGCCACATAAGCTGTTGATATGCCTAAGATAACACACTTTTTTTGTGATGCTATAGAGAACAGTTTCATCGTTGGCTAATAAATATGTTCTACTACCCTTCGCAATTTTAGCAATGTGCAGATTGACCACAAGTAGGTGTTCACACACAAAAAAAATTACTTGTTTTTTTTTATTAGCGTGCATTATGCATTTATTTTGTTTCTATCTCAGTTTAAGCACCTTCATACGAAACTAAACACAAAACAAATGAACTCGTTCCAGCGCACCCGAGACTTTTAGGTACCACGTTTTTAAACAGTTTACAAGCTATCAACGCATGCAAAGCTGGCGCAATGTTCAAAAGTTTGCGTACTTAAAATAATAGTGTAACTTTGGTGGAGGCTATGCCGGCAGATTCATTGCGACACGAAAAAAAAATATCCTCAGTACCCCTCAGGACAACCACCCCAAATGCTCACACCTGAAAACTTACATCGATGAAGTTCCGAAACATAAACTAAACCAGCTACAGAGGCGTACCAGAGATCACCGCGTACATGCGCGTACCATGCCTGAAGTTACTGTAATTTTTCAAGTAAACAAGCAAAAATGACACTAATAAACTTTCACTTTAAAATATCACGTTATTTAGCAATCGCTATCTGAACTGAACTGAACTATTCTTTCTTTATTCTTTCTTCTTGTGTCCAGGAACAGCCGAAGCCTGAATGCTGGTACACACAAATACACTGTACAAAAGGGAAACACAAAAATATTGATCCTAATAAAGCTGAATGCTTAGGGCATTTTTAAACGAGCGTTCACTGTCGAAGATATCAATCTCCGCGCTGAGTGTATTAAAACTATTTTGAATACGCAACATGGGGGAAAGGGAACAAAGGTCTTGCACATAGAACGTGTTGGGGTTGCGACTGCTCACGCGTGGAACGGATAAAGAGAGCAGAGACACAAGTTCAGAACAACTTAATGTTCCATGCACAGCTTTGTGCTAAAATACATAATCTCGAAAATTTCGCCGAGCTACTAATGTCTGCAAATTCATCCTGTGTAGCATTGACTCGTGACTAAAAAAATCCGGCGACCGTAATAACGGTCGTACACAATGCGTGCCAGCTTCCTCTGAACATGTTCTAACCTCTCAGAGCCTGCACACACAAAAAACGTTGCTATGGCAACGTTTTTTGTTTTTTTCATTTTTATTCCCTTAGATATCTAAAACTGTATTATTTTTCGCTAATTTACAACAAAAAACGATTAGTCAGTCCGACATCCCTGATTTTTGTCGAATCTCTGCCAAATTTCTGTAAAACTTCGTCAAATATTCGGCTGTGCCGAACCCTGAGATTCGTCGCTGAATTTTCGATTCGGCAAATATTTGGCCCATTACTAACATAAAGCCTCCAACAGTAATTGGACTGCAACTATACAGCCTGGCAAAACGTTTATTTTATTATTAAAGACAAAATTAATGCAACAAATTTTTGCGAATTCTGAATTATCCGTTCCTAAGGGTTCATCGAGGGAAATGTAGAGGAAATCGAGGATGTATATGTTTTAAGTGCCGCACGAATACTGCACAATTGTGACTTATTCGACATATAAAAAAAATCCGGGCGCAACGCAAAAAGAAAAGAACATTTACAATAGTTGAGCGTTTTCTGTCACAAGTGAACAAAGTAAGAAATGCTCTGTATAAAACGTTTCAAGCTAAACATTTAATTTAAGATATGATAAAGAACTGCCGAAAACGTATAAATATGATGAGGTGTGCAAGAGGCCTAGCTTGTCATTTAAATTCACTTTAAAAATAACGTTAAATAAACTCAACTGAACTGCTTCAGGTAGACCAGTTGGCATGTTTTTACATAAAAATTATCTCGGTTGTAGAACATTTATTTTGTTATTGCTGTGGCCTCAAATTTGCGTCTACGCACAATTAGGAATATAGTAGTTCACCCTCCTCTCAGACGCAATCTTCTTTTTTCTTTTTTTACAAGAACAAAGACTTTTAGGTGAGGTAAATTTTGTTGTATAGACATGTCTTGCTACCTCATATAAAAAGGGTAATAGAAAACAAAAAAGATGCAATAAAACCCT
Organism: Ixodes ricinus; assembly: GCA_037355805.1. Classification (NCBI taxonomy): domain Eukaryota; kingdom Metazoa; phylum Arthropoda; class Arachnida; order Ixodida; family Ixodidae; genus Ixodes; species Ixodes ricinus. The sequence continues at coordinate 54,371 of JAZHYW010028132.1, read as the reverse complement.
ATCACGTACCGCCCTAATTTGAACACAGTCAGTACTCTTAATTGCTGAAATAAGTCATGTAACCAAGCCGTTTCTTTAGGCCAATTTTATTATTCTACAACTTAAACGTTTGTATAAAAAATGCATTTTAAAAGATTAATGCGAAATTAAGTGACGCAATTTTTAAACAATGAAATTGTTTAGTGCGCGAATCATCGGAGAAATAAATATATCATGTAAAGAATTTCCAATCCCACCCTTGACTTATGTGGGAATTGAACTGTACAACGTGAAAGAACCCATAAAGAAATGTCTTCTGTCATATAGTATTTAGTACAGGCAATGCTACAATACTCATCATCAACTCTATGTAACATTTTTCGCTGCTCTACGCTTTAATGACCCGCCTATGTGTACCCTATTTTCCAGTTTACCTGGTAAAGTTCTCCCGGGCACCCGGGTTTGTGTTCAGCGAGAAACTAATCGCCACCCTGATTCAGCAAATGTTCTGCTTTAGTAAACTGGTTGGTATAAGTCGCTTATTAATATTTACGCTTGTGTTGCTTCATGTCCACAGATTCACCGTAAAACATGGGATGCGGACCGGCAGAATGGGTTTTGCTGCTTGGCGCTGTTCTTGTGATTACAACTGTATGTTCTGCTCAACACCTTAATTCAGTCGGTGAGTGCGGATGATTATTCAAATATAATACCAGTAGCATGGTGTATGTTTAATGTACAATTACAAATATATGCATTTTAATTTTGATGTAAAAGCAATAATGTATAGATAAATTTGCATTGAATGTACTAAATATAAACAAAATAATGTTTGAAGAGCAGGCGAGTCGGTGAAAGTTTCTTGCGATGGTAAGAAATAATAAAAATGGGGTAGACAACAGAAATCTTTTGTTGGGTTTCTTTTCTACCCCAATCTCAGGTCTTACCAACATAGTTGACTGAATATACTGGGTATTTTAACAATGACAAACATTCCTACCAATAAAGTGGTAAAGAAAAATAGAAATTCTTTGTGGGAACAAAATGTGAGCCACGGCGGACGTAAGAAAATGCAAAAAACGTACTAGTTAGCTAAATGATAAACAGCATTTTACTAACTGAATTTTTAAGTTTGTGAAAATAAAAATATTTTTCTTATTAGAAACTTGTTTAGCGTCGTGGAAAGTACCTAAATCAGTCAAGTTTCGGAAGACTTTAGGCAAGTGTGAATCATGAGGTGCGCAAAAGTTACTAGTGCAGCCGCCAAAATTCTGGCAATACGAAAACCCAGGTGATAAGAATATAGTCCCTCTTTTCATCGCCAGCTTTGTGCCTGCTGCATTATATTATCGAACCATCTGTTTTGTTTCACTTGTTAAAACGTTACTGATTTGATTTTAGTTATTTATTTTGCTAATTAGTACTTTTTGCAACCCCTGTCGTTCGCCATGGCCGAATATTTGTTCCCGAAATGGGTGTATTTTTTGGTTCACCACCTTTTGATACAAGTAGGAATTTTTCGAGTCTTTGCTGAAACACCCGTTAGTTGTTTTCTCGTCCTCCACTCAAGCCACAAGACTAGAAGATTACCAGTCCTGCGATTCACCGCCACACGCGGTTTCTGCTTGAATAGTTATTGAATTCCATCCTCGCTTTTTGTATTGTTTCTTCTGATGGTTTCCCAAATTCATGTTGAGCGGCACGGCAAGACCTGGCTATCAGCACCCTGCACCTCTTGGACATAATATGCCTACCAAAAAGCTTTAAAAAGCGAACCTTAATGTCAATTACTTATAATGCCTAAATTATGAGCAAATGCCAGCTCCTCTACATCCAAGAGTGGATTTTATACAAACTAGCAGTACCATCTTTTGGGACAAAAGAGAACCGTATTCCTTTCACCGTATTCTTCGGAAAACTAAAATACCCGTAGCGGTCTCTTCCAAAATGTGGCGCTAGTGGTAGTGACCATCCCAAAGTTTTAGTATTTACTCTTATCTAATCAAAACTTAATATAGTATTAAAAAAATCTAATAAGCACATAGGATCTAATACCCGATGTATTCGCGTGCTCATCATTCCTTCACTTTCTCATGGAAAATATCCGGAAATTGCGGCGATGCGCGGCTTATTTGTGCGCCGAGAAAAATACTTATTTTTCGAAGCGTCGCTTTTTCAGTGGCTCTAGTCGAGCCTTGGAGCAGCAGTTCCGCAAGAACCCGAGCATCATCCACACATCTCCCGTTCACGTGATGAACTTCCGCCATTACATATGCCCATTTTCAAAAACCGGGGTGTTTCAAGTTATGACCACGTACAACCATGATATATGTAGCTAGCCAGTGCACAAGATCAACTACTTAAGAGCAACTAAGTAGAAAAAAATACAAGAAGCAGACTTATTTGCCATCAACTTCTAACTAATTGTATATGTTCTCAACTAACTATACAATTGTATAGTTGTTCATATACATATAAACAAGATATGCAATATACACTTTACATTAAAGTGAATTCAAACAAATTGTATATGTTCTGAAAATCACAAGGTAGCTCTCAAAAATGTGAAGCAGGAAAGTTTCAACGCGGTAAAGACTATGCTAGCTGAAGGGAATTTTCAGTGCACAGTTAAAATGGGCGTCAAAGTACCTGTGTGAAAGAAAAACGTAGAATGTCGAGTATCTCTCTTCTCACAAAAACGTCACAGGTAAAAATAAACTGTGACCTCACATAACGGTGAAGGCAAATATTCAGAGTACCAACAATACAGTATCAGAACTTAGACTTCTTAGCTACTACGCTTCGGCGCTGAGTCATTTTAACCAAACTCTTTTGAATTTCACACGTCTGATGTCGCTGGTAAATATCCAATAATATCTTTGCATGAGGCTACCTGCGTTCAGATTTAGAACACTGCGTTCTAGTTCAAAGACATGTATTAAAAAAACGAGACTAAAGTTTGAGCGTGTAAAAATACTTTCCCCTCCCTTTTGTTTAAAAAGTTCCAAGAACGAAATTTTACAAGAAGTGAAGTTCTAGGACTTCCTTGTTTATTCTTCGATTTCTTTTCTCGGACATGTTCTTCCGCTCTTAGGCTGATGGGACCGTACCGACTATAATTTTCGTCTATTTGGGAAGAGCAAATTTTAGAGTGTCAGAGATGGAAATTTTACTAATCCCGGTATGAGAATTTGGCCGAGTTTCCAGTGTACACTAACACATCACGCGCAACTATTAAACTCACCGGATTCCATGCTGAAAGCTTTGCCCAACGCCTAATGTATGGCAGCAAATGGAGGTGTTTGTGCACATAGGCGGCTTGGATCCACACACACCTGCATACTCCCATAACAATAATAAACAGAACAAAGGGACCTATTTGCAACCATGTATACATCTCTTATCCTTGAAACAAAATGTTGCTTCAGCTCCTGCATATCCGACTCTCTGAGAAACTTCGCAGGCATTTCGAAGCATTGCAAGAAAGGTTGGCCTCGCGTTTAATTACACTTCGCCAGGCACATCGATAGATATAAGGAACTTGGTCAGAAAAATTGACGGAGGTGACAGCTCATCACATGCGCGTGGCATGAGAACCTGCGTGATGACTGCTGGCACGTCTTACCTGTCATAGGTGTGCCCTATAGTGCTGTAAACGCACGGATGTTGGCACATTTCTTCGCCATTGTTTGAATGCCTGCTTCCATGTCTTCTTTCTCAAGCTATAGATGATTCGCTCGGCAGAATGCTGTGAAATGGGAAAGGTGGTGATTACGTTAGGAATATTCTGTTTTTAGCTGAGCCGGAAGATCATGCTTTCTGCAAGGAAGGTTACATTGTGTACCTGAACTGACGGCAGTTACAAAATGACAAGTCGGAAAGCTTTACGGCTTTATATCGTTTCATTTTGTGCGTGGATTTATTACGTGTGCGATGACGCAGAATAGCTTGTTAACCAGAGAATCCTTCTATTTGATTATTTTTGCTCCCCTTGATACGTTGCCCGCTCCTTGCTTTCTCCCTAAAACGAAAAATGGTGAGGTAGCTTAGGTTATTTTTTATACATATAATTGCAATTTATTTAGAAATTATAATCAGTGGACAAGCGGAATTCGCCCTAGAAAGTATAATAAATGGACAAGCGGAATTCGCCCCAACTAAAATATGTTTTTCCTAATTATACCTTTCTGGCCTGCATCTAACATCGCAATACATCAAGTTGTAACTATAGCTACTTCTGCCATTGTGACGGAACTGTCATTAGCGGCTTATCTTTCACAGAACTGCTAATGTTCGCTTTCTTCAGTTGAACTGAACGGACTTCGCTGTGTGAAGATGGCTTCATCAGCGACGCCGTCTCTGACAGCCACCGTTAGCGACGCACTCACTGCTTAAGAATGACACAATAATAGTAGCGAGTAACGTAGGAGAGGGCATGTTTAGGCTTCGGAACTGCCTTTATAACTATATGGGCAGGTCGCCCTATGAGCGCAACCAATAGTGATCTTGATGCCAACAGAACTTCTACTCTGCATCACAACCTTTGCATTCGTCTCAATTTTCGTTACTTTAAAGAGAAAAATGTATGTTTATTATATCTCGAAATACTCGCCCATTCACCCATTCATTCGTTCACTTCATGTACATCTAAAGGCCCCATTCAGAGGCGTGGCATAAGAGAGGGATACATTCCAAAATTATGAATATATAAGCAACAAAACAAACAGGTGGTTATCAGCAAACACAATAAAAGCGCTTCTCTAATAAATTTACTCCTCTCTTAGAACAATCATGCGCCATCCAATTTAGTTTCGTTTTCGTCTCAACTAACATCGAATTAGCCGTGGAACACCAGCTCATTTTACTTCAATCTAACAACATTTGAGGCAGCTAAGTGTCGTTGGACAAGGGATGGCGAAAACGGCCCGTGTAACAACATTGTAAGAACTGCCGTTTCATTTTTGGGTCAAATGAAACATGCAATTTAGCTTAGAGTAAAAGTATCAGGATTTTTACAAATAGACGACAAAAGATATTCCCTTTTGTTCAGAAACAAAATATTGATGACAGCCGTTGTTTGAACAAAACAAACTATGGCGAAACTTACCCCGCCAGTTTACATATGCTCATCAATAGCATATAAATATGTATCGTCTTTGTCTATTAACCTGTCCATTTGCAAATGGTATTTTTCTTGCTCTCGATAATCTAAATCATGGGGAAGATTCTATAACGTTGTGGGAGAACGAAACATTAAATGGATCATCATCAAAAGTTATTTGCCCAATTTTAACTTTGTACGTCTTATGTTTAGCTCGAAATATATTGTTCCCAAAACAGTTCAGCGAACATAAAGTAAAATAAGTCAATTTATCCCGTTTAAAAGTCGCATTACCAACGTGATTATATACTCCTCTACAGTCAGCTTAAAACCTTCCGGGAGTGGCCTCTAATAATCACGCTTCTAACTCCATGATTCGTCTTCTCGGCCTCAAGCTCATCGCCTGCGGAGCGATGAAATGATACATGGAGCTCGCCACGTCCTGCTTTTCTTAAGGAGAAACTAAAGCGGTTCTGTATTTGAGAACAAAAAAAAACTTAAATAGTCTTTGTTCGCCCACCTGGGTTACGAATACCTTTGAAAGTTGATGCGCAAAGTACCTACAACACCGCTTTCAAAATAACAATAACACCCCCCCCGCCCCTCCCCCTCTTCCCGCCACGATGGGTGTGAGGAGGGGATCATGACTTATTATGCAGAGATGTCAACACTTACGCGCTTTACGCAAGTATTACCCGAGAAGTCAAAAGCGCCGCACGGGTCCCTCACAAGCGGCACGCGCAAGGCAGCTGAAACCTTTGGGTATGACGTCACACCCAGAAGTTGGTTTTTCGGTTTTTCTCACGTCTACCGTTATGTTCGGGTCAAATGCTCGCGATATTCAAATTCACGGGTCAAAAACCCGCGATATTCAAATACGCTCAAAATCACCTCTAGCTCTTTTGTTTTTTCAAGAACCTTTTTGGCTTTTTTTCAGCGGTCAGTGAATATATGGGGAGAGCAAGTCGTCTGCTTCTTCAGCAGGAGCTGCTGTGACGTCAGAACGACGTCGAGCTCTGATTGGCTTTGATTGAAAGGATATAGTGGGTAGACATCAATGCTAGATGCCTTGAGGTCTATTCACTTTTTGTTTCAGTCAGCCAATAAGAGCTCGGCGTTTTGACATCATCGCAACCCCTCTGCAAGAGGCAGACGAACTTGCACTCCGCATAGTTCCTGTAAACAAGAGCAAAACGAGGGAAGACGTCTTTAGGTTATACTTTTTTTTTTCGTGATAGTGCCTCACTTTCATAAACTCGACTGCACCAGAGGGCGTATAAATAAATGGCCCTGGTTATTCATTAGTTGCTTCGTTCCTTCGGTGATACTCAACACAAAAACATTGAAATGCGAGTGTGAGCAGACACAAGTATGTAACTCGTGCGTAGGATTAATTGCGCGGGCACGTACCCAACTTGGCCGCCCTTTTTGAATATATGTTGAATACGAAACGAACAGGAAGTTATGCTGTTGGCAACTGCACAAAACGCCATACGTGCTTAAATTGCTCAAATTAGAATGCCTCTTTTTTGTTTTAAGGTTTGTTTTTTGTACAAAAAGTATGTCACCAGTGCTATTAATACTTTTTTTTCAGTATAAAATATAGTTTTCAGAGTCAAATATGCGACTTTTACGTGCCAAACCTAAGGAGTGCATCTGGCAGGCCCCAGCGAAGGATTAAGGGTTAGTTCCAACCACCTGGGGATCTTTTGTACGTACGACCCGAGTCTCCGCTAATAGGCGCCTTCACCGCAGTAATCTTCCGCCCGATTGCGGGTACCTCGGCAGGGGTTCGAACCCGTCAACTGCAGATCTGTAGGCCAGCGCATTACCTCCGAGCCGCCAAGTCGGCTGGAAAATATTTTTCTAATGATTAAACTTGAGCTAGTCAATGCTGTAGGCGCCGCCATAGTTTTATCGAGTGTGGCACCGTTAAATAGTGCAAACGGTTTCTTTGACTGCTTTCTTGTCACCACTCGCAACTTGATCTTCTAAAACCCCTGTGCTGCTAAACCCCGCCAGCCATAAGTTGTCTTTTCCTGTTATTCCGGGTGTTACAAAAACAGGCAAAAAATTGTGGGAGGAGTGAACAAAAAAAAATTACAGAAAAAAAAACAATTTAAAAAAGAAAGTTTTGCACACGCTTTACTTTAAGGTGACTGCCAAGGTAGTATCCAGTGTTGTGCCAAATGCAAAAAGAAGTATTTAACATAGGATGCTAAATACTCATTCGTAAATGTATTTAGAGTAGTATTCAAGTTACTTTTAGTACGAACTATCTTGAGTAAAGTGAAAATACTTTGAAAAAGTAATTGAATTAGATTCGAAGATAAGTGACAAGTTTTGCAAGCTGTTAATATAAAAATAAAAAAATGAGAAAGGGCCGGGCGCTCTATTTGTGATGACTTCTTTGAAGATCAGATTTTGCTGTGATCTTTATGACCTTCAAGATGCGACTTAGCTCCTGCAATTGAAGTTTACTCTGAAATTCGGGATATGCAATATAATGCTTGCCCAAACATTTGGGAACAAACGGAACTCATGAATTCTAAACATAGCATCGGCAGTGCTTTCGTTTGACGGCATGCAGGCTCGGCTCATGACGCATTCCGCAATAAGTTCGTAAGTCCGTCGCGGTTCGGGGGACTTGTCATGTAGGCCGGCACTGCATATTCATAACAGCCGAACTAGAAGTTGATCAGGAAGCCACACTCCTGGATGAGTACGCGAGTGAAGGACACACGAGCACGCACAGGAGAAACATCTCCTGGAGGAGAGCAGCCTCTGTCGCTGATTAACAACCGAGAGCGAGTACTTCGTCCCCGCAGCTGTGTTCAAGTTGGACAAGATTGCAGAATCAGAATGAACTAGTTTGTAAATGATATGACTGCGCCTGGCGGAAAGCAGGTTTTGAGGATTTTGAGGACAACACAATACGCGCATTTGGAAGGAGATGAAAGAAACTCTTTTTAACAATCATTGGAGCAAATGTTAAGCAACAATAGGCACACAAGGAGCTTTAGGGAAGCCCAACTGGTCACTTGATCATAAAGCCAGCATGATCTAGATTCTTTGGCCGAGGGAGTGCCTCTGCTTCCATGAAAACGTGTGCGCACATTTTAATACTGGAACCTCCTGAAACAGCGCTATCCGAAAATGGGTCATTGTGATCGTACCCAGCGTTGGCGTCACAATCCTCCGCTGACGAAACCACTCCAGCTCCAGACAAAAGGTGGGGTCTCAGTCTGTAATCCGGACGACGTCACCAGCCCTTCGCTAACTCGAAGCGTGACGTGCTTAAAAAGAAAAGAAGAAAAAAACTTGAAAAAAGAAAAGTGGGCACAATGGCAAGAGGACACAAATAGGCGGGCGTACTCGGGGCTATCCATCTGGTTTTTCGCTCCTTGTTTCCTTTTCTGTGTTCGGTCGCTCGGCTCAAGTTTGCAATCGGTTCAGCCTTGCCCTGGAGCCTGACCATCTCTAGTTCCGTAGATTGTTTCGGCGAAAGATTTTCCAAGGTTGCAAAATGTATTTGAGATACTAAGTAAAAAATATTGAGAAATGTGATTAAGATAGAGTAGCAAATACTCTACACCAGGGATGGCCAGAGTGACATGGGATTAGAGTCGCAGACGAAACTACAAGTTCAGAAAGCGGCGGGAAAAAAAAAAGAAAAAGGGCGGGAGGAGTGGTACTTTTAACATAAAACGATATGGAGGGAGCAGTCCTTTACAAAAGAAACAAGTACTGTCGTCTACAAAAAAAAAGAAAAAAAAACACCCAGGCAGCACAACGTTTCTTCAGCCGCTAAGCACAAATGAACGTATGGTTCGATAGCCAGTCACTGCCCGTTATGCGTATTAAAATTATTTCTAGAACAATGAAGGAAACAGGGTCAATGGACACATGTATGTATCAAAAAACAGTCCAGCTGTATGTACATGTACGTACGTGCTGTATGTAGTACAAGGCTTGTAAAACTGTGAGCCTATCTTTTTATTTTTATTCTAGAAGTTTTTTGTTTTTTTGTTTTGTTTTTTGGGGGGAGAGTGGAGGGAAAGGGTGTACGCTTAGCATGGAGCCGCGAGCCACACTTGTACCCGCGAAGAACCGCATGCGGCTCGCGAGTCGCAGTTTGGCGACCCCTGCTCTGGACTAAATGAATTTGCAAAACACCAAAATACTACCAAATGTATTCGAAATTTACGGCGTCTTGATTAGAGTATTTAAGACAGGCACAAGTCTCCGGTAGCATATCACGAGAACCACTATCGGTATCGACTATCGAGGGTACTCACGTTTAGTTACTACCCCGTAACGCCCACTACTATGAAAAGTTTTAAGTTTTTAATAGGTTTAGGCCACCGCAATAATCTTCGATTTTACGCTAGTACGAGGAGCCGGATGTCGGCGGCCTTCGGTGCGGCGTTCGGCTCGTGGGTGGTTGGAAGCCGCGTGATCGTGCGGCCTCTTTGGCTTCTTCGAGCGCACTCTGCAACAATATGAAAGACCCGTTCAGCGAGGCACTTCCAGGTGGCTGTTCGGGATTTGTTTTGGCAAAGCCTACGTTGCTTGAAGTGAGGAAATAAATGAACCTTTGTTCCAATCTCTCTCTCGAAAAATAAGGAGGCTCAGACCAAAATGTGTCTATACTCAGTTTGACCGAATGATGGACCGCAAGAGACGCTACGAAATATTGAAGCCAATCCAGTGCAGTGTGGGTGTCTCATGACCCTTGGGGAGGGCGCGTAGTCGCGTGAGGCGTTCATAACGCTGGATTGGCTGGGATTGATCGTAGCGTCCACTGAGGTTCATCCGAAGTCGAAAGGGAGTACACCGCAGCCGACAAAGTAAATCGGAGAATAGGTCTTTCATATTGTGGAGGACTGCACTTCACCCCATCCTCGAGGACGTTTTTACGTGCTGAATTATTATTATAAAATGCCACAAATACACGAAAGGCAATAAGTGTCTGTATAATGTACAGTATTTAGAAAAGGTTATAAATGTATAAGGGTAACGACGCAAAAGAAAGCAATTTGTAAGACAACAACAAGAAATTATAAGTTATATGTTTTGGCATTGCTCCTGAGAACATAATTTCTGTGCTAATTTGTTTTTGTTTCTTTTGTTTCAGAAAAGAATGGTGTTTTCTTTTCTGGTAAGTATATTCTCTCGTAAGTAATCTGAGGTATTGGCGTCGTAAGTGAAATTCACGACACTCGCGCCGGTCCGGGTTATTTCTATCTGAACAAAACCTAAAATACCGTAACAGCCATCTATATGGTGTTGAACAAAATGTAAGGGCGCAAACGAGCTGGTGTACATTGCACATGGTTGAAAAAAACCCGAGACTGCGGGTAAACGACACAACACTAAAAAGTCTCTAACACAGCTGAAATTTTTATTTTTCGAAACCTGATTATATAGGCACTTCGATACAAAAGAAGAAAAAAAAAGAAAAAAGGGGAGAGGTTAGAACCCCAAAGAATGCCACTTTCCACCAACGTAACCTCTGACAAAACAACAATGACAACGGACTCTGCGTCATGCACTTCTCTTATCTCTGACCCCCGCTTCCCGACCGCCAAACACACTGATAACCCCAAGCCCAGTAACACACATACAAAAGAAAAGAAAGAACGACCCATTGTTCCCTCTACCCGAAAACCTACAGACATAAACCTTGAAGGTCAGAACTTTTCACAGCCTAAGAAAACGCCGAAGTTCGTTGTCTAACCCAAACGACGGCTTATTAACTGCGTTCCCGTGACCTAATATTGTTAACGACTCTTTTATCAACCACTTGTGGTCATCATTTTCCCGCAACTCTACTGAAGTTAAATGCCACAATGGTACACAGTTCCTACATTCGATCAGATGTTTTGACACTTCGGAGTACGGGTCTTTTTTCTTTATACAACGTTTGTGCTCCGTCAACCGCTCATTTATACACCGTTTAGTTTGTCCAATATAACAAAGGCCACAATCAAAAGGTATCTTGTAAATGACACCCGACGAACATTCCACATCCCTTTCTCTGTGTTTTATCGCGCAACCTGAAACAGTCGAGGCAAAAGGGGTCAAACGGTTCAATCTATAATCTGTAGAAAAGGCAGTGCCAACATTAAACCTGCTGGCTAACGCTTTGATGTTGTGAGAAATTTTATGAAAATATGGAAGGACTACTCGCTTTGAAGGTCTAGGATTTTCTGAATTGACTTCTTTGGAGATATCATACAAACCAACTGCCTAAAAAATGTTCCTGAGGATATCCAGCCACCGCGAAACGTTCTGTGAGACGACGAAGAGAAGAGCCAATAAAATGTGAGCATGACTTCTGTACTGTTGAATTGACAAGATTCCGAATTATCCCCAGTTTTACATGTTTAGAATGGCAGGTATTGAAAGGAAGAAGAGGTTTTGCTGCGAACTTCCGTACTCCCAACAAGGGCCTGAACTAGTCCGAAGTTGAAGATCAAGATATTGTAAACGGTCGTCATTCGGTCTCTCTAGCGAGAACTTTAATTCGGGCGCTGCTTCGAACACTACTTTCTCCAAAGAATCCGCTAAGGAGCCGTCTGTGGAACAAACCAAAATATCGTCTACGTACCTCCTCACCAGAATTTCCTTAGGGGACTTTAGACTGATTTTTTTATTTTTAGTCCACATTACGCTTACTTACTTAAAATTATTTGTACCTATACAGGTAACAAACCTATGCTTTGTTTCAGCAGTTTTTATCAATTAATTGTCTGGGACCATATTTGTATTAAAAAAAGAAAATCATTTCATTGACTTTATTTACTTCGCTACAGCGTAACTGTTAACTCTGCAGATACTTTATGCTTCATACCACTCTAACATTGTGGTTGCATCATTCTCTTCCGAAAGCAAAGATGGCTTCACGATGAATACAGTACTGAGCAGTCTATTGGTCATGCATTGGCTCTTCCTATACAGAACTTGGAGAAAGTACGATTGAGTCAACTGACACCTGAGCCCCAGCAGTAGCGCAATGTCTCACTTGGAGGGAAAAAAAAACGATTTCCTTCAGGTCAATACATCAAATGACATCTCGTGTGAAGCAAAACACTAGAAGGCTCCCTTTTTTACCATAATATAGCACGTGAGGCTCTGGCAAACACATCACTTGTGTGCGCGACCGGGCACCTTGCTAGGCAGATAGCTAGGATGGCTGCAGCAAGTGAAACTAACCAATGACCATCCACATCTTACATCAATGTGGGCGGGAAGGAAGGAGCACGCTACTTTACGAGGTCGGCTGTTTCATCTAATGAACTTTACACAAAACATACAGCGGTGTATATTTTATCGTGCGTGTGTGCCGCACTCTTTACGCTGCGCCTTGTTGTTTTACAAGAAAAAATAAATAAAAACAGCAATTATTACACACATTATATTACAGGACATTTTGTTTGTACAGCGCGACCATGCGATCAAATTAATGTTTGCATTCTATTTTAAAACCGCCTATTTATTTTGTTCATTGAGGGTGCATATAGGAGGCTAACACAGACCTTTTCATTTCAGGTTTGCCACGGCCAGACTCCGAGCTGAGTAAGTTGGCTGTCCTCTTTTCTCCATTTTTGCTATTATTTGAGCCATTGCGCGTATTTGCAGCCGTTTTATGGTCTCACTGAACCATGTTCTGTCGTTAACCAAATAAGATCTGAAAAAAAAGCCGAAACCTTTCAAAATAGCGTGGAACATTCAATCTTCACAGTAATTTGCCGATATACACTCAACACGCATTTGGTTATATTGAGCCAAACACTCCGTAAGGTCTCCCGACCGTGACCTTTGTTAGTGTCTTGCGCTCCAAAATAAAAGAACCACATGGAAACGCGGATGCATTGCGCTAAAGCTAGTACGATTTGCGAATCAGTAAATAAGATTTAGGCCGCATTTATCTTTTGAAATTTTTACAGTTGAAATTACGTTCCTGGCTTATTACCCTTTTCATACTCAGCCTTTGTAATTCAACACAATATCCAATATCTAAAAAATTGTACCCCAAAACGTTTTGTCTTTTTAAGCATAATCGCAGAAATTTTATAATTCCTTCAATACTAAAAGTTTTTCCTTTTTCTGCTCAAAACATATTCCCAGAGAAAGCGCGGTATACTGAACAAATGTTAAGTCATGTTTCCTAAACAGAAGCTGTTCGCACTCCGAGTTATTACTTCGGTTTCCTCCTAGAATTCTTGGTAAACATTTAACCCACTATCCCCACAAACTAACGACGTAACGAAGTCCAGTGCACTTCTTGCCACTTCATTTCTCTTTGTTTTACTTTAGAGCGTAATCTCCATCTACGAGGGGCGTTCATAAAGTTCGTTTTGTCGGCCCAAAAAAATTGAAAAAAGGAACAAAACAGGCATCAACATGAGCGCGCGTCCCTCAAGTTTCCGCACAATATAAACATCGCATGATATAGTAGCTCGGGACGCCGCTAGGGAGTCGAAATAAAAATGGCACCACCCGTTGGTGCCAAGCACATGCAGTGATCCATGCTTTTTTTCCATTTGAGGGGAAGCAATGCCAGGGATATTTATTCCAATCCAGGAGCGTTGTTCGGGGACAATGTGCCAGTTTATGCCACTTTGGGTAAATGGCACAAACGCTTTAGTGTGGCCAAATAAGAGAAAAGCACTTTAAGGACGGCGACCAAGTGATTGCTGAAGTGGAGCGATTCCTGAACACTCAAAACGAGGAGTTCTATAACAATGGCCTCCGGCATGTGGTGCATCGCTGGAAAAAGTGGGTAACTTTTGGTGGCGAATATGTAGACAAAGTCTCAACTCCTACTCGAGTTTCATTGCTGAATCTCTATTCCTTCGTGACAATGATTGGAACTTTATGAACGCCCCTTGTACAAGCCTCAGGGATCTTGAAAGCCTATTAGTCCTTTCAGCTAAGTCCAGAAGCAGCCGACGTTACGAGGTAATGTGATCAATAAAGCAGCGTCAAAAGTGCGAGCTCTACGTCTTTTCTCTTTATGATGGGTTCAACAATAATAGAATACGTAGGGAAACGTCACGAACACTATGATGGTGAGCTTTTGAAGCTGTCTGATTGGTCCCGTCAGCTCGTAGCCTCGGCTGTGTCTGGGCTTATACTCTGTTTCATACTTAGTGTGCAACGCTGTCAAAGCTGCTAGCGCGAGCATGGGACTTGGTCTCGTCGATCATTTGCACGCGTTCTCGCGCAAACAAAACCATAGATGAAGCCACGCGCTCGCGCCAGTAGCTTTGACAGCGTTGCACACTAAGTATGAAACAAAGTATAGGGTGAAACGTAGTATAGTTATCCGCGTACAGTCGGCACGGAATGAAACGCGAACAGTGGGTGCATGGTTTTCGCTAGATGCTGCACCACCTGAACCAGATGGGAGCTGCAAGAAGATGACTCCTCCTTCGATGTGTTAGACTCTTGCTCAGTGCATCCAAACCTTCGGTGTTGCGTCTCTAGGTGACTCAGCGTGGGTCGAAAACCATGCGCTCCTTGTTCGCGTCTCATTCCGTGCCGACTGTACATATTATAAGAACGAAGTGAAACGCAAACGCCGGAACGCGTGGCTTTCGATACCTGCTGCAATATCTGGAGGCGATGAAATGCGTACAATCTCGCAGCCCCTCTCCATTGTGAAATTTATCATCCTCCAAATGGCGCACCATGTATCGAAGGCCATGGACGATCTACGGCGTTCGCTTTTCATTTCGTTCCAACAGACGCTGATTCTCTGAAAAATATAGTAAAGCAAAATATGCAACCATCATATTTTTTCTCAAAGTTTTCTCCTAGAAAAGTCGGGAAAAAAGAGGCAAATCGGTAAATTCCCAACAACAGAAGCCAATCATGATGGCACTCAAAGTGCTGGCGTCAATGACCTCCATTGCTGCTTTTATATCTGAGCACGAACGAGCATTGATGAGCGCACGATCGTAACCGACATCGCTCTCACTTTGCCGCGTGATAATTTTCCTTTTGCCATTTACTGAAAAAAAAAAATGTGTCAAGCAAGCGAGAAAAAAAAACTTGTAACTCGAGCATAGTATTTATTTTTTCGGGCACCATTTTAATTTTTTCCGTGTTTCCGATGAAGGGATTTGTAATTTGATTATTTATTCAACATTGACCCGTATATGCGGACAATCTGAAGATTTTTGGAACCCATGAAGAGTCACCTAATGCACGAGTCCAACTAGAGCGACAAACAGAAACAACTAACAGCGACAAGCCTCAAACCAATTCTTTTGCGATTTCACAGGCTTTGTAGAATAAACGAGGCTATGCTCGAAAACGAGCATCATGTACGTGAGGGTATCTTTGGGCTTGCAATCACTTGCTTACTTCACGACTACCAAATGTCTAAAAGCTTGCCAAAGGTACCATCGCGAATACGCACCAGGTGTTCGATGCTCGTCGGTGTCGGTTTTTTTGTTAGCGGCTCTAGTGTGACTCGGGCGTAAGAGCAAACTAATACGACTTTGACGTAAAATTTATTTATTTCAGGCAATAGAAATCATTACACACGCAAAGTCGTTTTTTTAAATAATGAACGCATTGTTTTTGTTGTTACACTTCATTGTTTCCGCACGGCTTAGGGGCACTGAACGTTATACAATCTTTGGCCGGATTTCCCATCGCAGAACTGCTTTTCTCACTCTCGAAGTCTGAAGCGGCAAAACTCAGAACTCGAATGTCAAATGTCGACTACGCCAATCGACAATCCGTATTGTGCTTAGAAGCGACACCATCAGGAACTCATGTTTTGGAGTGCTGCGACGTCAAAGTATACCTTCGTGCTGATGCATGAAGGTATATCTCGCCCCTCCTATATATTCCATACCGAAAGCGTTACTCCAATACCTGTATTTTATAGCCAGCGCTCGTTATTTAAATTTAAAGAAAAACAATGAAATGCTTGCCTTGAAAACGATGCGAATGGCCCAACGACGTCCGTGACAGTGTTAGACAGTGAGGGAAGAAGGCAGCGGAACCTTGAGCCTACCTGTCAAGCGATTGTACACGTAACCAGATGCATCCCTTACCTGGCATCAAGCTGCCCTCGTCGTGTCAGTTCCCATCCTGTTGGTCTCAAAAATGACTTGAAGCCAACTTCTGCACAAAAGCTCACGTTGATGAATACTAAACTAGACAGGCATAGACACGTATCAAAGAGGAACACATTATTGTTTCGAAGGAGGTGACTTCTCAAAGGCATCTCAGCTTAAAATCTACTCGAGAAACTACGGATTCGATGAATTCTATAGTGTCATTAAATCAAATGCCGTCTCCTCAAGAATCGCCCATATTCTATTTCGATGCCTAGCAGAAAGTATTCTGGTTTGTGCACGCTTCTGAGAAACAGGCAGTATGTGATATTGATGCATCCTCTGCACGCCCTCCAAGAAACAAAATATTTACAGCCTATAAAAATATGTCAATAAACAAAAAAGTGTACTTTCAATACTGAATCCATGCTTCGTATATTAAAATCAGCTAAACGATTGTGTTATATTAACAGAACTGATTCACGTGGTCGTAAAGCCTCTGTTCATATTTTCTGCTCAAGATGGTTTCGACTACCTTTCTGCTAAGCTTTTCGCTTTAGCGTCTAAACGATATCATATCGCTAATGCAAAGAACGCTACCTCTCGAATTCGTGTAAAAAATATAATTTGTATTTGCAAGTCATAGTACCCAGGGTGCTTTTATACGTTCTCCTAGAAATTAATGCATGATGTCCATCTCCAATGCAGATGCGATTACAGAAAAAGATACGCCCCGGAACACACCAAGCAGAGCTGGACTTCCGAACAAAAAATTAGGTATGTACAATATAGCATAAAATAAATCCAAAATAGTAGGAAGATAATGCCCTTTGAACCCCACATTCTGTTGAGTTAAAACAAACCAACGATTCTCTTTTTTCAGGTGGCACCAACCGCCAGCTCACAGGTAATCGGACTACAAAATTAATTATATAGCATATGACAAGTAACTGCATAAGTGGCCAATCGTGCCAACTTATATACACCTGCCATAGATTTTATATGATAAGTAGGAAAACACTCACGTGTAGCTTCGTGAGTACTGTGTTAACGTGGCCATGGTAAGTACTGTGTTAACGTGGCCATGGTAAAAAAAGCGCAAAAAGAGGCGAGGGCGAGAAAAGAGAAAAGACCATGCCCTATTTATCTTTTACTTTTATCTTCCTTACATTCGCGTTGTTTTTAGAATGAACACTTAACAATTTTCCAAACTTCCCATTCTTCAACATTAACCTGGTCCTTGCATCACGTGTTTCTTATAGGGGCTTTACGTAGATCGTTTTCTCCATTCAGCAAGGCTCTAAGCGACCCGCTACGCGATCCGGAACTGGGCAGGCAAGGCTAGCGATGCACAAGCACAGTAGCCTCATCTTCGTGTCAGAGGGCGTTGCAATACGGCGGAAACAATCTACAATAAGCCCCTAGTGTCAAATGCAGGTTTCGATGCAACTATGACCCTCAACAAGTATCACTATAAAATTATTTCTGCAACCAACCAATTTCTCCTCTGGTTTTCTTTGCAGGAACGACACCGTTTGACTTTCGATTCAGTAAGTTACGTACAGTAATAAATGTTTTCGATTGTTGCAAATATAAAGATCTCGGTATTTCGCGCGCTTGTACTTGCGGGAAGTGTGTGCCGCGCAGGCGATTCGACCGGTCAAAAACACAAATCACGAACAAGAATTCTAAGTGCAAACACAAGTTGCTTGCTTTGTGTTCTACTAAGGTTATTCAAACGCCTAGGAACGGGATATGGTCCTGAAGTTATGAGTCTTTAAGTTTCTCATGATCCATTGATTCTTTGTAGACGACAATCCAACAGGACACTTTTATGTATATTCGTACGACTGCTTACCAGTAGAACACTCGGACGGGCATTGACTGCACCTACAAAGGAAGCTCTGCGAATGACAATGCCGAAGTTGCTACATTTAAGCACTTACAGACCTCGATATGACACTCAGCATGACGTACTGCACTTGAAATCTCATGTTCAGTGTCATATTAATAAGGTCTTGACATATTTTCGACTTTGTCGCTCGCCAAGCGTATACCTCCAAGATCCCAGTCACTTGGAGTGCTCCCCGAGACTGTTGACGCACGTCCCTTTGTTAACAGTGCATATTGGAGTCATCCCAATATCTTTCCCGGTTCCATTTAGTGGCCTACACTTCTGCGTGATCGGAATGAGTACCCTCAGATAACTCGAAAAGGCAACGAAAGGGCTACTGAATGCAGGATGGAGCGGTGGATAACAGATCTTCAGGGTTACCTGGAGAATTTGTTCGAGACTTGGATCTTGATACAGATTCCTTCGGCGGTTTCGTTATCTATTTCATTGACATCCTTATTCGTATAATTAAGTGAAATGGGAATTTTATAAAAACAATTAAAAAACCTTTGTCACTAAATTAATAAGAATACCTTCTTTTTTTTTTAAGCTGAAGTACACAAAACTACTTTATTAAACTGATATTTAGAACTTGAGAAAGCAGACACATGGGAGACTAATAATGCACAGAGTTGCTGTGTTTTACCAACGTAATTGAATATGTCACCGGGATCCTCTCAGTTATTTATATTGAAATTCATCCTGTTCGCATAAAATACGTATATGCATGAGAAGTGTGACAAACGTAACATAAAGTGATAACGAAAACGTCTTTTTAAAGCCATCTAGCCAAGACATTTGTTTTCCGTGACTTAAAGGCCCGAAATATATAGCAAAGGACGTCCGTGTACACATTACGGCGGCCGATTAATAAATAATAAATAATACTGTGCATTTCTAATTACAGATTCCGCCAAGCCAGACAACAGGTTCAGTAAGTTTCACTCACACGTATCTCATTGGATTATTTGAGCGCTGACACGTTGAAAAACTTTAACTAATTTTGTCAGAACATTTTTGTTTCCGCGCACAAGATACTTCAAACCCTTCACCACTCACAACGTTATGCAGTGTGGCACCCAGTCACTCGCCTTGCTGCAGTGTCTTTGAAAAAAAAGATAGCCTATTGTTAAATTACCGAAGCATCAAGGAGAATGCTGGGAATGTAGTTTACGCGCAGCACACGCTCGCCTTCCCCGTTTAAAAGATTCGAAGTAAATAACCAAGATAAGGCATGACGAACGCGCGTGCAAGAGGCCATTTGTCTTAGGGTTTTGCTTTGAAGAACATTTACTGCTGCAGACGCCAGCATAAGCCTGCACGTAGACCTGCGTTCTCTGCCTTTTCATTAGTGCTTGGGTGATAGACCTTTCGCAATATTACCCAAGCACCAAGGAGCATGCTGCGAGTGTAGTTAACCTCGGCACGTGCTGGCGTCAGCAGTAGTGACTGATCGAAAGCAAAAGCCTAAACCAAATTTCATACTGCACGCTCGTTCATCAACGTCTTATATTCGGTTATTTAGGTCATATCTTTCATATGGAAAAGGCGAGCGCGTGCGGCGCGTTAACTTAGATTTCCGGCATTCCCCTTGATGCTTGAATAATTTAGCAATAGCTCTATTTAGCAATAGGTCTCTTGTCCATTACTTCGGTGGTTCGGACAATGCAAAAAGCGGGCTCATTCGCGCGGCCTTTCCAGCCACGTAGCGCCACCTCAGGGAGTGCATCAGAAATGAAATGGAATCTTCCGTTGGGGGTGCCGTTTCTTTCCTGGTTTTCTTCCCTGGGAGGCCTATCGCATACTGTGCTTACCAGTATTTGTTGGCATGATTAAGCTTCTATATTATATTTTATTCGGGTAGCTGAGCTTCAATACTTACGTTACCAAAGTACGCAACTCGCAGTTGCGAGCTTTTAGTGCCACACCTCATGTAAAGGAATGGAGAAAGTCGTCGACGCTTTTTCGTACGATCTAAACGTTCATTTACCATACCCTCATTAGAGTATTTCCCAGATGGATTAAAATAGCTTTTCCTAAGATTTCTTGACAAAAGATAGTAAACAAAATCATATATTGATGTTTAAACCGATTAATTCTGTAGTTCGCGTGTTAGACAGCGGGAAGTTATTTAGACCCATGGGCGTCTGGAGTCTCCGCTGTAGATTATATATTTAGCCAGTGCAGTACCATTGCAAGCCGGCGGTTTGTAACGCGCACCACGCAGTAATGAAATAAAACCGCACGCCGGTACGACTCTCATTCAACCTGATCGAAACGGGCAGTGGTGGGGATTGAACCCATGATTCATGGGTTCTGCAACGCGAGCTTCCCCATACCACGTTCTGCGAACACGGGGTGCGCTACCACACTCGGCCACCGATCTCTCCCCCCACCCTTCCCCAATGTTTTATATCAATAATCTAATCAAGATGTCCAATGGATTAACTATGGAAACCTCGTTAAGACTTGTATACTGGCTTAACCTGCACCATCGTCGTCCCGGAGAAATCGATTACGCTGGGTGTGTATAACATTGCACATGGATTCTCCGAGCCTTTCGTCTCATTGACTCCTCGGGTTTCACGCCTTCCGCTCCAATCATCCTTTACACTTCTAGAAGCTGAAATCCATATCGGCGTATCTTAATATTGCCAGGAGGTTACAGTAATTACATGAAGAGGCATCACATTTTTAACTCGAGCTGTAAACGCTCTTCTATAACTCAACTCAAAATCTATTTCGGGATGGATAATGGCTTGTCTTCTATGTTCAAATAAATCAAGAGGCACGTCAATTGGTCGTGTTTCTTGTTGCATCGTTGTGTTAATTTTTACGATATTGTTCTTCTATGTCTTCATTTCTAGAATATAAATAATTTTAAAAATAATTTCCATCGCTAAATCCTGTTTTGTGGTCAAGTCTACGGCAAAAATGATATTAATATGATCTAATTACTTGAGGATGCCTTTCGTAAAGCCTTACTTTTACATTTCATTGAAATTTCAGCTCTTCTCAGAACAACACCCAGACCCGATATCGGTAAGTCGGAGTCCCTTTCTTTATTAAATTGGCGCAATGCTGAATGTTTCTTATCTCCCGTACAGCAGGAACCTTGCAGACGACAAGAGCTGCGTTTTTCACGACAGGTAAACATGTCCGTGTTTTTCCTAGCATGTTAGTTTTACAGGGTATGTGCTTTATATTACACACAAGTGCGAACCATACCACAATTAGAAAACAAAAATTAACAGAGAACCACATTCTTATGATACCGCTGGAAAGTTTTATAAAAGCACAGTACCTCTGCAGGAGGCTATGATGTATATTCTGCTGTGACCTCTGTGAACAATTCAATGCTCTTAACACGCTCATCGTTTATAAAAGTATATTAAAACTGAAAACCCACACATACTGAATATTTCTATAAAATACGAATTTCTCCCAGGAATAATGGAAGGCTAAATTAACTTGCAAATATAAGTATTTGAAAAGTTTCCTGTTAGTTCTAGAGGTACAATGCTGCGTCTATTTACTGAACAAAACAAGGAGAGGTAATAAAATATCCAAAGGTATTTTCGATACAGTACGCTACCCAGTTTAATCAAATATCGGCCATCGAGCCCAATACAATTAGTGCTCAGAACATCAATTGAAAATAAATTTTCAAATGCACCACCAATTGATTATGTTCACTGCACACCACAAAGGTGTTGTAAAGAGTATGATTTCTTTGAAGCACATAAAAAGCACAATATAAAGGCACATGTGTGCAAAGTCCCAATGCACTATGTTCATTGATTTACTTATACGAACCTTGTTTCGGGCCGAATATCACTCGAGAACACTCAGCAACACGGCCAGTGAATATTGTGAGCAGCAAACTAAAGTGGGCAATACACAGCCAGTTAAACTATAGCCAGACAACAAAAGAAACATGGCGCGTGTCCTAGTATGATCCTGCTTCTTGCTTCGTGACTCGCTCCGGGTATTCTATATTGGCCGATGCCACAATTTCATTAATTTCAGAGTGATAATAAGCTGCCCAAAACTGGCCCTACCTGTATTGTTTAAGGCGTCATTAATCATAAGCTAGAACACAAACCGAAGAGAGACACAAAGAAAAAACAATCGATGCGGGCCCGTATAGTCTGCTTGTGTTTCTTTTTTGTTTTTGTATCCTAGTCGTAGCGTCCTCCACCTGGCAATGACGCTAGGTTATTGAACAAATAAATGCCATGCTGAGCGATCCTGAGCAATGTGTTGCGTTACTTTCTTTGTCTCGCAAATAATAATGAGTGTGTATTTTGCTTGTTTCGTGGGAGGTCTTCCCCGGAACTGTCGCTTTAAAGAGCATGACAGTTTGTTCTAATTAACGGATACTAGAAATCGATGGCGCTCCATTTCAGAAAAGCGTGCGACGAGCAGAGCAACAACAGCAAGGCCAACTTTGGCGCCGACAACGACACGAATACCAACTCAAGGTAGTTTCAGTCTTTGATAATCATTCCGCATACGACACCGAATCTGTGCTGAAGGCTGGGAAACATGGGCCCTCTATGGAGCGGACGTGCTAAATTCTGCATGAAGAAATGTGCCACTGGAAAACGTGTCGGTGCGATAGAAATGTCACACAGAAGTGCTCAGTGCTTGCACTGATTTGCGCAAACCAATGAGAGATGCAGAAAACTGCCTGTCTCTGGAATATCCCAAAAGCGCTCTGAATGCCTAGCAAGCTCCTCTGTCTATACATTATTAAATACATCTATAGCTTCTCTGCCACCTCATGGTGTCAAGTGACGTAAGGTCACGTGACTAGCAGGAAAACACGTGACTACGGGACCTTAGCCACGGGACAAAGTGACATGACGTCAGGTCAGGTGACGTAACAGTGTCACATGACGTCGCGCTGATTACGGTTGTCAGTTGACTGCACGACGTTATCAAGGTTATATCCCGGGCACGGTCACAAAAAAACTTAGAACTGAGCCCAGAAAGCCCATGCATGAACTGAACCCATGCATGTCAGGGCAACTTTTATATGGTGGGAAAATGCGAATCAGAACGACTTACATTGCAGTCATTTCTACATTACGTATTACGGTGATGCTGTTTGACGAGGGTATACGTAGGGGAGCTCGAGTATAACTAGTACTAGTTCATTAATAGCCTTCACTTTTGCAAACAGTTTGCTTAGGCTGATTGAGTAAATACAATTGCTAAGTCACGTTATGATGTTATAAAAATATCGTAGAGGTAAAACCACGGGAGGAATGTGAGTCAAACATGCGACCTTCGATAGTCGGGAAAAACGCTCATTTTCACCCTGGCCCCTCCTGCGGTTCAACCCTCTAAAAAAACAAAAAAGAAAAAAAAAAGGTTGTTTAGATTCGCGGTTTTCACCTGTCTTCGGTAGAATTACCATTCCCAAAAATTTACATATTTTCGACAAAATTAACAGTTTGAGGCTTTTCGCCTGCAACACTTTTAGTTGAAATAACTCCAGCTTCCTTGCAGCTTTTTTGTCGGTCTCATTTTTCATCAGTTGATGAGACAATAAAGCTATTGTATTGTTTCACACCCTGCCCTGCCTTCCTGGGGCTTTCTTCTGGTACAGCTTCAGCGTTATTCAATGATTCCATGAGTAGACCACTCATGGAATTTTACCGGCTGTGGCAAACTCTCGAGCATTCACAAGGACTAAATAAAACGGCATCTTGAGCATCTTGAGCCGTGTCCTATACTGCCTTGCATTTCAAAGTTACGGTCTCGTCATCGTGTAGTTTTGTTCAATTTAATATAGCAACTTGCTCTTGATAATACAGGGTGTTGAATTTTAATTGGAACAGATTTCAAAAGGAAGTGAAAGTTAGGCACTGCCATCTTTGCCTTGTAATTATCTGGCTCGGCGGATACGATCTGAAGAGAGAATAATTGTCATGGTAAGTTAGCTAACTAACTAAAATACGTTGAATAATTTTTTTAATTATTGGTCCTAGGGGTCATGTTGTGATTGCAGTATTGACGGCAATTATTATTAGAGGTCAGACCACTTGAAAGCATTTGCGAAATTGTAATTGTTTTCGAAATAGTATTTGATAAATTTCATGTTTTAGCCCGGTTTAAGACTTGCACACGACATGTGCAGCCCATAATAACTTTTGGAAGGGTGACGCAGTTGTTTAAATCGCGTCGTCACTTTCTCTAGGCAGCGTGTATTTGGTGAGTGCACCAACGACCGAAGTGACGGTATGACTCAAACGAGTACGTCACGCTCGTCAGCATCATTCTGCTCAAAGTTTGCGATGCTATTTCTGCTCGCTATTTTGACATCAGGCGAAAAATATGAAATTTTATCAGTTAATATTTCGAAAACTATTATGTTGTCGCAAAGTCTTGCAAGATTTCAGGCCTCCAATATTCTAATTTCCGTCAATACTGCAATTGTGACGAGACCCCTAAAACCGCTAATTAAGATAACGCATTTTAGGTCTTTAGCCAACTTGCTATGACGAGTATCCCCTCATCATGGTACATGGAACATGCGCAGAGCGTAATATGTACATGGTGAAGACGGCACTCGTCTAACTCTCACCTCCTCTAAGAAATATATGTTCCAAATAAAATCAAACACCCTGTATATATAAGGCACGATTAACTAGATGCAGAGAGATTAGTGTAAATATAGAGCTATAATTTGATGGGTACTTTCAGCTGCAGTACGTACTCCGTCGCGTCCTGTGTTCTCTGGAGGGTAAGTGGGTAACATCCAACACAGCCACCGCTCCTTTTCATAAATTCCACTTCAACTTTCAGGAACTAACCTGACGCCGCCAAAGACAACAGTTACAACAACTGGTGAGATTTGTTTGTCTAAATAAGGTTTTTGTACATTTAAATATTTCATAATTGTGTCAGGGTCACCCCAATCAGCATAACACTTCTGCCCCGGATGATGCCGCAGTAAGTGTAAGATTAGACTGGCGTGATCTATTCGATCAAGCAAGACATTGACGGAGAATTTTGCGAACGTTGACATTCTTATATTAGTCGGCGAATTTCTTTGGAGTCATTACGACATAAATTTGCGCAAATAGAAAAGTTATTTCAATGGGAATAATGACTTGCTTTTAATAATATTCAATTTTTTATCCTCTTCGACACCAAAATAATTATTTGCATGAAAGTGGGCGTTTTAAAAATCAATATCTCAGAAAAACTGCAGCCTTTCCGGCCTTCAAAGCAAACAATATCAGAGCTGCAAATCCTTTGATACTATTATATAAATTTAAAAAGTTCAGTAAATGATTTGCATAAATTGTTTGTACATTGTCTAAAAACATTTTTGCTAAAAGTCGTTTTTCGTTTTTTTTTAATTTTACATAGCTTGGAATTTGCTTGATGGCTAACCAAATACTTTTACGTACCGAAAGTGTATGAATCCCAATAACATATCATACCTAACAAATGTGGTCGAAACAGAAAACAAGCGTTGCTGTGGCTGCACATACAACCACCGGGTTCTTAAATATTAGCGAGAACGACTTTTTTAAGCCGTGACCATGGCTTACACGTGATAAATGATTCGTTATGTGCTCCGGCACATAACGAATGCACTGGCTTAGCTTCTAGCTAAGCCAGTGCATGTGGACTGGCTTAGCTAGAAGCTTTGCCTTTGAACTTCCTGCGAATCTATTTTGTTTCACAGCACGTGGAATTTAAAGCGGTACTCCCGCGTTTTCTTCATAGGTCCCGATTTGCTTGAAAGTTTGTTAAGCACACCAACTAACGTCACTAAAATAATAACCGAAATATTGGGCCAAAATAATGTTTTCTGGCGAAGTTATTGAATTTACAATTGTGTTCCTTGCCGGGTTTTTTTTTCAATGTGAAAGTTTTTATTGGCAACAATGAAAAAGTGACGTCAGTGGAAGGCAGCGATTCACTCTTTGGGCTGTAGACTTCGTTCCCAACTGGTGACAAGCAGTTTCATGGTGTCAAATGAGTGCTTTGGAAGCTCGCTCAAGCACCCTTGCAGCAGCACAAAACAAATACTTGGCATAGTCCATTTTTAGACTGCACGCTCGGCCTGCAAGCCTCCCTTCCTCTACGTCACGGCACTGAAAAGCGCGAGTATATTTTAATGTCCGTTTTAGCATCATTTTTAGGGGTGTGCGAATATTGAAATTTTCGAATACGAATCGAATACGTATGAGGCAAAAAATGGGGTTCGAATATCGAATCGAATATCGAACATGTTTCTAGTAATAAAAAATTTCCAAACAAGAGATAACAGCAGGTTTTATTGCATTTTTAAAATGAATCAGTTGAACTGCATTTTACTGGGCTGCGACAGGCTAAAGATACTTCCAGTAATGCACTCATTACAAATTATCGTGTAGAGAAATTAACTGCTCAACGTGTTCAGAAAGTAAGCCCTCCCTACGCGCCGTGACAACATTTCCGCCAGTAAAAAGACCCTTTCACTCGCGAAACCTGTGAAATTTCACTAAAGTTCGAAGAAGTTCCAAATATAGACAGTGTTGCCCGGCTGCTACACGAATATTTCGAATTTCGGGAAACAAATAATTTAGAAAGTACTTTATTTTATTTTTCATTAAATGGTTACCAAATTTACACCATATAAAAGCGAAAATATGTGCATTTAACGCTTTCATTAGTTAATAATGTGAGCCAGTGATGCCAATAAACCTAACAAATATTGCACTTTTCCTCCGCCAGGTGGTCAACTAGTTTCTTTTTAATTTTTGCGCACGCACACGAAAGTCGAACTTCACTCGACCCTTTGTCGAACATCACGATGAAAGTTCGAAAAATGCGAACTTGATCGAACTCTAACCTTGACAGGTTCGCGACATTATAGTTTTGACTGCGCGGGTGTGGCAGGAGTTGTTGTCAATGGCGATGCAATGTTCTGATCGTCCCTAGATTTTTTCTTTTTTTAATTTTCAAACATTTATATTAAATAACACTCTCGGGATTTACTTTATATTTATATTTCACTCTCGAGGTTCATTTTATTGTATCTATTTATGGAACGCGCAGTTACATCACATATTGCTATACAAGTGCCACGCAACAAAGGGATTTGTAAAAAGGAAGCCAAAACTGTTCTTGTCTTGCTGCCATCGGACAGATAGAAACGGAGCAGACCGATAACGCACGCATCACACGCCTTTCTCAGTGAATAAACATATTTAAAGGGTAATGTGTGGCAGGCAGATTATTCGTTGCTTGCTCGAATATTCGCAGTTTGTGCGAATATTCGCCGTTTTTCCCGAATATTCGGCTTTCGCCGAATATTCGGGAACTTCCGAATATGCAATTTTCCAATCGAATACGTTTCGAATAAGGAAAATATTCGATTCGTATTCGAAATTTCGAATATTCGCACACCCCTAATCATTTTCACTTGCCAAGTTCTCAGTAACTAATATAGATTTCGGGATAATAAATGGCATACCCGAAAGGGTAAAGACCGGTGATGCCGAAAATATAGTTAGTTGGGGTAGCTCAAAAATTAGCTGGAGTACCCCTTAAGCCCAGTGTTATACAGGGTGGCACAAAAGAAAATGTACACGCTAAAATGGCTCGCCAAAATCAGAAACTGGACGGATCTTGTAGCAACTTTCCTCGAAAATGTCTTTAACTGGTCACATTGTTGTGCTAAAATTTTATTTCAAGTCGGAACTCCGAGTACGAAAAAAATAAGAAAATGATAACTGATTTTTTCAACGGCGGAGCGGCAGTTGTCGGGGAGACACCGAACGACCGCCACGTTTCTTTGCCTTATCCAGAGATGGCGCTACAGATTCACTGGACGCTGACTGAACGAAAAAAGTGCGCTTTTATCCGAGTTTCGGTTGCGTGGGATATTTGCCAAAATAAAGTTGTTTGGGTTTTCAGTGAAGTTTCACTGTGCAGAAAGTGTCACGCTATAAATACGAATAAATAAAACCGCCAATGTCTGCTCCAGAAATGACGTACCTTCGTCTCCGACAGTTTCTTGTTTCGGGCATCGTCTGCTTTCGCAGTTTGACGTTTGAATGAGACACGAGAGGCAGCCAGGAGTGCGCCCGATAAAGCAGCGATTTGGTGGCTCTGAAAAGAGCCGTTGAAATCTGAACTGCGGTCTTCGCAGTTGCGGTTAAATGACTCATTCACACGCACATGCACTCGGAAGAAAACAAAACAAAAAATTGCGGTGGCTTAGCTCGGCTATGCAAGGATATACGTAGCGTGAGCTTATGCGCACAAAATGAGAGTCCCTATCAAGCGGCTCCGGTGCAGCGTCAGACTTGGCTACTGCGCAACGGAGGCGCACAGCTGGGCACGCGGCGGCGTCAGTGCGTCTGCCGCGGCTATGATGTCACTCCTCTGGAATGCGCAGAACGGCGAGGCGGGCGAGGCGGTCGCGGCGGCGGCGCTTCGCGTGGCTCTGCATAATGAGCCGCGCTCATTATGCGAGCCCTGCTCATTATGCAAAGCGCGCGGCGGCGGTGGAGGAGCCACCACCGCCGCACGTGGCTCGCGCGTGGCGCGTGGCCGCGCGTGGCGCGTGGCTTTCATAATGAGCACGGCTCATTATGAGAGCCACGCGAAACTGCTCAACCTCGGCCAGTGTAGCGTAACGCTACAAAACGGTTAGACTCCTAGCTCGACGTGCCGCCACGAACTTCGATGCATTTCTCAAACCTCCTCTCGTAGTCCTAAAAGACGGCCTCCCGCATGTCGTCACTGATCGTCTCGAACGCGTCGATGATGTGTTCCCTCAGAACGCCCCGAGGCAAGAGCACGAACGTCAAACAGCGAAAGCAGACGATGCAGGAAACAAGAACCGTCGGAGACGAAGGTACCTCATTTCTGGAGCAGACATTGGCGGTTTTAGTTATTCGTATTTATGGCGTGACACTTTCTGCACAGTAAAACTTAACTGAAAACCCAAACAACTTTATTTTGACAAATATCCCACGCAACCAAAAACTCGGATAAAAGCGCGCTTTTCGTTCAGTCAGCATCCAGAGAAACCGTAGCGCCATCTCTGGATAAGGCAAAGAAACATAGCCGTCGTTCGGTGTCTCCCCGGCAGCTGCCACTCCGCCGTTGAAAAAAAAATCAATTATCATTTTCTTATTTTCTTTGTACGCGAAGTTCCGACTTGAAATTAAATTTTAGCACAACAATGTTACCAGTTAAAGACATTTTCGAGGAAAGTTGCTACAACATCCGTTCAGTTTTTGATTTTTCGAGCCATTTTAGCGTGTAAATTTTCTTTTGTCACACCCTGTAGAAGTGGACTATACACCACAATAGGATTATAGAAAAATATAGACCTTTCCAGCGGCAGTCTCGAACGAAGCGATTTACTGCGCGCGTCCCTGGTTTGGATTTGGATTTGCAGCTAACCCCTTTGTAACGGGGGATCCCAGCGTACTGGATCTAGCCCAAATTATCTGTTATTTTCTTCTTGGTTTTTCTTCCACCAGTGGTCCAATCTTCTTTTTGTCCATTCCACCACCGGTGTGGGCCGCGGGCCCCTGCCCACAGTGTTGTCGGCGCCGTCGTTGCCCTCCTCCTCGATCTCCCGGAAGCCCAACGCCACCGCCATGTCTCCGCCGCACGGCACCTCCGGCTGCAGGCCCGCGCACTCCAGGATGACGTGCTGCAGCGTTTCTTCAGACCCCTGTGTGCACAGCGTGCATCGCACGTCGGTGTCGGTGTACTTGGCTCGAAGCACTCGCGTTCGCAGCATGCCCCCCGGGCGTCGAACAGAAGTCCACTGCCCCTGCCGTTGTCCATGAATTCTACCTTCCTGACTTCATGTTTTTCCCTGGCGTACAGGGCAAGTGCCGGCTTCTGTCCTGCCCTCTCCGCCCACCGTTGAGTCTCGGTCTCGGTGACTCTCGTGCGGATGTTTTCCAGCTGTTGCTCTGGGGTCGGGTACAGGAGAGGGCTGTTTATCCGATACCGGAGGGCCAGCTGGCGTGTCTGTCGCACCCACCTAGTCGTGAGGCTCTTGAGGTGGATGTACTTGAAAGCCTGTCTTGCCCACCGCCCTTCCTGCATATGGCAGAGGCGTCGTTCGAAGCCCAGCTTGGCCCGGGCCTCTCTGGCATCGAAGCTGGACCACCCCATGTCGCCTTGCACTGCTTCATTAGGTGTTCCTCGGCTGGCTCCCAGTGCCGCCCGTCCCACTTCTCTCTGGTGCACCTCTAGGCACTCACGCGTGCGGGACGACAGACACAGGACTCCGTTTCCAAACGTGAGGCCCGGCACTGCCACCATCTTCCACACCGCCCGGGAGATCTCGAAGCGGTTGTAACCCCAGAGGGCTCTGGCAGTCGATATCCCCTTGGACCTCCTGCTTTTAGCTTGGAGCCTGGTCTCATGGTCTTCGAGGTAGTTGTGACCCTCCTGGATGTGGATTCCCAGGTACTTGTATTGTGGTACCCACGGTACTTGTTCCCCCTGGATTTTCAGGTCATCTGCCTCGGTGTCTCCTCTGTCCCCGAAGCCCATCCATGCCGACTTCTTAGCACTGAAACTCAGCCCCAGTGCCGTCCCCATTGTGTTGCACTCGTTCATAAGGGCCTGCAGGCCCTCCAGGGAGTCTGCCATCAGGACGATATCGTCGGCATAGATTAGCCCAGGGATTTTTCCTCCCCCACTGGTTCCTGCCTCCTTATATTCCAGGGTGAAGCCCTCGGCGCAGTCCTGCAGTCTCTTTTCGAAGCCTGCTATGTAGAGCATAAACAGCAGTGGCGACAGTGAGCATCCCTGTCTCAGGCCCTTGGTGATGGCTACTGGATGAGTCATCTCTTCCTGCCACTGTGCCACCACCGTCGTCTCCTTGTAAATTTCCTTCAGCAGGTTGATCCACTCCGCTCCGAGCCCCCGCTTTGCTAGCTGCCTCCACAGCTTCTCATGGTCGACCGAGTCGTAGGCCCGGCTGATGTCGAGGAAACAGAGGTAGAGTGGACGCCTCTCTCTCTGGGCGATCTCTATGGCCTGCGTCAGCACGAATAAATTGTCCTCAAGGCGTCTCCCCCACCGGAAACCGTTCTGTAGCTCCCCCAGTACTCCTTCTGCCTCTGCCCATGTCTGCAGTCGGTCTCGTATTATCTGTGTGAACACGCGGTAGAGTACCGATGTGATGGCTATGGGGCGGTAGTTGCCGAGCGTTGACTTTTGCCCTTTTCCCTTGTAGATGAGTCGGAGTCTTGAGATTCGCCACTCCACCGGCACCCATCCCTCCTTCAGGATCTGGTTGAGGATCTCGCGCAGCAGTGCTCTCGTCTCTGGCCCCAGCTCCTTCACCAGCCTCATTGGGATTCCGTCCATTCCAGTGGCTGTGGTTGCTCCCATCCTCTTGACTGCTCTCTTTAACTCCCTCTCCGTGATTTCCTCTCTGCTCGGTTGTTCCTGCAGTTCGTCCTCCATCTCCCCCTCCTCACTGTCTATTTGTCGGCTGTCCCCTGTGAACATGTCCCCAATCCACCTCTCAATGTACCGGTTGGTCTCTCCAGGATCCAGCTCCTTTCCCGTCGCATCGTCTTTGATTACAGCATCCTCCCTGGGTCGGCCTGTTTGGCCCTGTACATGCCGCCAGAACTTCAGTGGGGCCTCACGTCCTGCCTCTCTCAGTTCTTCCAGGAACCTCTTATCTACCTTGGCCATTTTGCTTTGAATCAAAGCTGTCACCTCTATTTTCCTGCTCTGGTACTCCCTCCACTCTTTTGAATCTTTCTGTAGGGGGCTTTTTTCTCCTCCTTTCGTTTCCTGATGGTCCCACGCAGAGTTCTGTTTGCCAGTTGCCTTCTTGTAATGGCCTCCCTCACCTCCACATCCCACCATCGTTTTCTCCTCCTCTTCCTTCGTGTCGGTCGTTTTAGTTTTTCCAGGTGGTCCTTCCACCACCGCATGAGGTTCTCGTACGTATCCACCTGTCTGGTTTCCACCTCTTCCTCCAGTTTCTGTGCAACGGTTTGTGCTTCTGCTTGCGTTATGTGGTGAGGTTTCATAGGTTCGCTGACTCTCTTTTCCGTCGGCTTTCCTCCGAAAGTGATCAGCAATCTGTTGTGATCACTTCCCAGGCTCTTGTCGCCTTCCTCGTCTATCTCCATGTAGTTGAGTTTTTCATACAGGTCCGGGGACACCAGGCAATAATCAATTGTAGAGCTCATCCCTCTGGCCGTCCATGTCGTCTTCCCTATGCATTTATCTTGTGTGTTGACGATTACCATGTCCAGGTGTTCCGCCATGTCCTGCAGCAGCTTTCCATTACCGTCTGTTCTCCCATCGAACTCCTCTAGGTGTGCGTTGAAGTCGCCTAGCATAATGGTGGGTCTCCCAATGTTGTGATAGTCTTTTTCAATGCACTTGATTAGCTCGATGTTTGTCTCCCTGCTGTCTGCCCCCGTCCACAGGTACACAACTGCCACTGCCACCTTTCTCCCCGCCAGTATCCCCGTCAACCACATGTGCTCTCGGCACTCTGGACTTTCTCTCTGCCAGCCTGGCCCACTAAAGCATCCTACTCCCCCTCCCCTTCTCTCACTGCCCTCTCTGTTTACCCCATCCCAAAAAAGCCCTTTGCAGTCCGGGGGCCTTTCTTCGTCCCTGAGGTGGGTTTCTGTGACTGCGAAAATTCCAATCTTATCGTCCTGTAACATCTGAAAGGCCTCTTCCCATTTTCCTGCTTTCCTTCCTCCCTGCAGGTTTAGAAAGGCAATCTTCACTTCCTCTTTTTCTTTTTTGCTCGTCTGTTTTTCCTTGTTTCCTGGTCTGGTGCCTTTTTGTGTTTTCCGCCTCTTGTGTTGTTGCAGGCACCATCTCTCTTACTTCCTCTTCTTAGTGGGCATGTCCCTGTGGGGGACACATCCTCTGGAGTTGTTCCTCGAGTCGCTGTAGTCTCTGGTCCAGAGTCAACCTGCCCTCCATCCTTTCCCGTCGCCTTTTCATCGGTGTCACGCTTTTCCCCTTGCATTTCAGTCCTAAAAACTCTTTAGTCTGTTACCCAGTGCTTGTCCCTCTTCAATTGCCGCATCTCTACTGTAGCAGCCATCTTCCATGTCATTTCCTGTTCCTGTGTTCTTTACCACCTCCACCCTCGGTCCCAGCTGCTGGCTGATCTCTCTTGATAGCCTGTTCCACTTGGCGCACCTCTCTCTAAGTGGGTCCCCCTTGTCTTTGATTTCTGGGACTTCAAACACCATAAAAGAGTGTTTCGGGGCTCTCGTGGTCCAGTCCTTAAGCCGTTTCCCTAGCTCCGCTGCCATTTCTTCCACTGCCTCTTCGCCTTGCACGTCTGTCACTCCCGCATGTATGACCACCATCCCTGCCTCTGCATTCCATATCTTCCCATCCCTCTCTGCTCTCTCCAGTGACTCTCTCAGTTGTGCTCCCGGCTTAGTCGCAAAGTGAACTTTCTTGTCGTAATCTACCACCTTCAGTGTGGCTCTCTTTATCTTGAAGGCATTAGTGTCCCCTACCACTAAGACTCTCTTGTCCACCATCCTCTCTTCGTCCTGTTTCTTTGTCCCGTCATCTGGGTCTGTCCTCTGCCTCATAAGGGCCTCCTTGTAGTTCCTGTGCTGGCCTCTTTGTGTTTGGCCTCCAGTCGTCTGTCTCTCCTGCTCCGTATCCGGATCTCCACTTCCCGTCCGTTCTTGGGGAGAGATATCTGTCTCTTTCCCGTCTGTGTGGTATGTCTTCTTTTCTTTGGCCCCGTTTCCCGGTTCCAGCTGTTGCGGCGCGTTTTCTGCCCCGTTGATCGTCATTTGCGCTGGTTCACATGACTTCATCCAGTCATTAAACACCTCCCCTAATTTTTCTCTCTTGTTCCTTTCCTCCTGTATTATTGCTTTCAGCTTTTCCTCCGCCGCTATTCTCAGGGTCCTCTCTTCTTCGAGCTTCGCCAACATCCTACTTTCTATGGCCGCTCTCTCTGTCTTTGCCTCCTCCAGCTTCACTCTCATTGCCTCTCTCAAGGCATTAACTTGCCGTTCGATTTCCTCCTCCAAAATGTTTTGAGAGGGTACGTCAGTGTTGCCTGACTGCGCTGGGCTGTGGGTTTTCTAGTCAGTGGGCTGTGACAGCCTGCGTAGGTGCACTTCCGGACGGTGGTAAAGGCTAAATTGCCGTGTTCTATTTTTTATCTTGTGTTCTATGGCGAATAGAATTTCTCGAGGTTTTTCAGAATGCATCGTACTATTTTTGGGAACAAAGACAAAGAAATGACAGCTGGTTTGGTGAGTCCGTGCGCGACAGAACAAATGGAACTGGAATGTTTGTTTCATTCTATGTTGACCTTTTACGGCACCGTACACTCAGCCGTGTCAATCTACAAAGGTAGCCGTCGAAAATATTTGACCACACAGGATATCCGAACTGCATGAATATTCCCCGCCCACAACATGAAATTAAACGAGTCTCATCAATCGAAAAAATATATTGTACGTGCCCCACGGTGCCGCGTTATCCGAACAGGATTTGAGAAAAGTCTCAAATAACGCAGCATATCCAATATACAGTGTCGACGGTAGTCACTTCACGACATTCGGACGGAACTCGGCGTGTCTGGGGGGACACGAGAGAGCTGCTTTTTTCACAGCTTCAAAGCAAATGAACGAACGTTTCTATTCCGACCCTCCACCCCGGACCCGACCCTATCAGCTATTTTTCGCGAAAACCCGGAACATAGCCCGGAAGGCTTTGGAGATTATCTCAACGGAAATAATCCTCCAAGAACGTCGAACTGCCTGCGTCGCGGGAGACTTGACGTTCGATCTCTTCGTTCGCTTCCTGCGAAGGCCGAGCAGGCAACGAGCCATGATATTCCCTGGTTTTCACAGTGGAAGATAACACACAAAGGGTAAGCATCCTAAACAGGCAAATAAAGTAAAAACTTCCACGAAAAGCCGGCGAACTCCGAATGCATAATGCACGTGGGGAGTCACGCTGACCGGGTTTCCACAGCTCAGGCGGGTGCCAGAGATCTCTGGCTGATAGGGGTCTCTCGATTCGCAAAATGGCGGCCGCCAGAGCACACTTTTTGCAAAGGTCTATACTCTGGAAAATTACGTACGTGCGGGGAAAGCGAGCCTGACTTTGAAGATGCGAACAATTTCTGGACAGACAATATTTTGGGTCCGAAGATAGGTTTACCTTTGTAATTCTTCAAACTCGTTTTACGCTATTGACGGAAAATTGGGCGCGCTGCTATGTACTATGTAATCGCTATACAAAACAATAAAATGTTACCTTATTCCTGAAGGCGCCAGGAAGTTTGACTCATCTATTGTTTTTACGACACTAATGTGAAAAGATGTCATGCGTTTTTGTGAAGCTGTGCACGCTCTCTTAATAGAACGTTCTTAGAAAAGAAAATATAAACACGAAAGAATAAATTGATATCTACTTGAGCTGGAGCTCATCTTATGCTCTCTAGGCGGCTGGTGGCCACTGTAAAAGTCGGCCTGAGCCCGAAATCAATCCCAGAACCTAAGACTAGCACAGCGCTCTATCACCTGAGCTAAAATTAAGTTATAGACGTCAATAAAGCAAACTTATATCAACAGTTGCCAACAGCAATTGATCGTATACATCGGAAGGACGAAATCAAGCGTTTGCAACACTACAGTGTATTTGACAATATCATTTCTGTTTTTTCAGCAAACTCGAGAGCGACCAACGGGCCAACGGCAACCCAAGGAACGCTGTCCTTCTCCTTCAGAAGGGCATCGCTGACCACAGGAGGTTAGCGTGATACGTGGAGTGCTGTGTGTAGCCTGAAAATGACGTGCTCAAATGTACACCGAATTTTCTTCTATTGCACAACGCAACATAACAGTTTGTTTTTATGGTACATTTGTATTTACGAAGCTGTGCGTAAGTTTGAAAAATTACCCATTATGTGTATACCAGGTGTTACAGCGAAGGCTTTCAAAAATCCTTATTGTTCATAAAAATAGAAACCCCTTCCGGGAACAAACTGCCAGCAACGGCGGACGTTAAACATTGCAAAAATACTAATTAGCTAGATAACTAACCAGAGATTTATGAATACACTTTTAAGTACAGAGGATAGACATATTGTCCTATATAGCTACAAACCTGCTGGGCGTCATCGAACACCACTAAACCTGCTCGTTTCTGGATGATATAAGGCTGGTGCAGCATTTTACGGCGTTCCCAAGAGAATGTTCGATTGGGACGCGTTTCTAGGTTTCCATTTCTTGTTGGAGCGTACCTTTGCGCCGGCGGTCCTGCCCGAGGCGCTCAACGCCGTAATTTCCCCTCATCCGAAGAGGAACGCGAGGTGGTGGATGCGCGCCTCGTTCACGCGAATGCAGGACCACTTGCGCAAAGATGCGTCCTGGTAGAAAACCGAAGCCTAAAAGCGTATACAAATCAAAAGCACGTCTTTTTTTATGAACGCCGCACATTGTTGCGTATGACTTACAGTTTACCAAAATTAGTTGATGTAGTGGTTTAGGACGATGGTCACAACGGTTCTAATTGGAACCATGTGTTAACTTTGACTTATGAAGACGTAAATTACTTAATTTTATTCAATCATTTAGCTAATTAGTTTGTTCTTTGCTATCCCTGACGTCCGCCGTGAATTCCAGTTTGTTCTTGGAAAGTGTGTTTTTCTCAACCAACCACGTTCTTATTGAATTTTAATGTCTTCTACGAAACCCCCGGTATAATAATTTTGCAGTTTATTTCAGAGCTTGTTCGCTATATAACCGTGATACTGGACCTTTTGCTCAGCATTAAACCTAATAAATTAGCATAAAATCGGTCGATGCAATTTGCTGTAGAAATATCATTAAAGGTGTGTATAAACCCGTATACTCAAAATAAAATCGGAATGTTGCACTTTGAGACAAAACGTATATGTAAACATTCTACAGAACAAATGGACGGAGAATCATGAGAACTTGACGCAGTCTTCAATCCTTTCCGTTTTCTTCGCTTCGTGCTTCTTTTAAATTATCACTTGTTGTATTTACCGCGCTCTTCTTACTGTTATAACAGAAATTGGTCAGGGGTAAATTAGTCAAAGGTTTTGATGGCCTCTGCTGCTCTGCAGCTATAGTGTTCACATCGTCTTGAATCTGTGGCTGCAATACAAAATTTCTCGGTTAGTGAACATTCGCTCCCCTCCTTGCTGCCTTCGTCTTTTATAACTTCCAATCACTATGACTGTAAGCCTAATATGAATTTAATCTTGTGAGTTAGAACGTGTTTTTGGTTGAATCAAAGCAACGCAAAAAGTAACCACAGGTGTAGTATTATTTACCTATAATAAAGCGCTGCAAACATTTGTTTGTAGACCAAAGCGGCATTTTGAACCAGGCTTATTTATTTTTGCCTCTTATCAACTTACGTGTTTAACTAAACTTTCTGCTAAATTTACAAGTTACTGGACTATATTTTAAATAAAAATGATAACTCGGGATGCGAGATCATAATCGTACATCATTACCTGCCTGTTCAATCCACTTGAGATGTACGTTTTGTATAATGTAAAATTTTCTCCGAGAATTACCACCAGACGTCATAACCTGACAAACATTTATGCAAGCAACGCATTACGAAACTCGCGTCCTAAAAATATCAAGACACGAATTTTATCTACGCTTCTCAATTCCATGCGGATTGTTGGGCTAGTTGGTACTGGGAATTTGACGACATGGTGGCGCTTGAAGACAAGGACAAAAAGGGAGACTAGACAACACAGAGCGCTCTGTGTTGTCTAGTCTCCCCTTTTTGTCCTTGATACAGCACCATATCTCGTCAAATTCTCAATTCCTTTCTTGGTGCGAATGTGCTTTGAAAAATTGACGACACCTATTCATAAAAGTAAAACTTACAATAGCTTGTTAAGTTTAAGTGAATGCCAATCCCAGATTAACAAAATAATAGCAGGTGTTGCAATAAAGTCATTTGTCTGATATAAGTTAGTGTTTAACTTCTCTTGCAGGTAATCAGAGCCCTCCTGAGATACTTACAGCGAGTGCGCCGTCAATCGAAGACATCAGTACCCCGGGGGAAGCTACGCAAGGTTTGATGTTTTTTAACGTTTTTTTTTAACTCAGCCAGAAATGTTTTTTCCAGATTCGTATTTGGCTCCAGCCTTTCGCTTCCCTGCCAAGTTTAGCTGTAATACGACTAGAAACTTCAAGCCTGTTAGTTCTTTCGCAAATAAGCATATTTTGTTTACTAAAAGATTAAATTAATAAATCCTTCAATAATGTATTTCACATAAGGTAATAATCTAGGCTACAGTGAAAAATTCAAAATGTTGACTTAACAAGGTCCCGGCTGCCCTACAACTGTCACATGGCAACCAGCCAGCAACATTCAATAAATGAAAAACAAATATATAAATATTAGATATCAAGCGTAAATACATAAAGATAGAAGTTCAAATTTTTCAGCAATTCACAAAAAGAGGAGAACAACATGAAGCAGAAACCCTAGTAATAACACTAGTACAGCTAAAGTATTGGTAGTGGATAACAGCATTACAGAAATAGTATTCGTTTCACCGTGAGAACAATTCAAGACAGAAACATTGAAAGTGAATCACAATACATATAGTCTTATCAACACAGGACCCCACAATATGAGCGAAATTTCAGTGTACATCAAATATGTTTAATTTAACAAGGTCCAAAATCTAACTCTACGTAACACTATTCTATGAAGTTGATTTAGGACGAACGGAAATCCACGTCGTTATTACTCATGACAGGACCTAAGAAGTGATGAAACCCCGGCCTCAAATGTAAAAAAGTATCATATAAGGTATTTGTTAGGTCTATCTGTATTTCGAGGTGCGAGGTTATAACGCTTATTTTCACACCTCCGCATTGTTTTTTTGTTTTGTTTTGTTTTTTTGCTACCAGAGATGTTCGAGCCAAGAGGGTACAAAAACATTTCTTGTCCGACAGATGTTGGTAACAAAAAACAAGGTTATGTAAGAGCCAATAAAATTACACCTTACGTTGTCTAGCTTGTTTTTCCTCTAAAGTATAACCGTTGCTACCGCAACCGCCATATGAGAATAAAATAAAAGAATTTTACTCACGCAAAAGCACAGAATCATATTCAAGCCTATCTTTACAGCACCAATGTTAAATAATAATAATCAAGACTCCAGTTTAATCGGTACCCAGGAACGGCCTGGCGGCCTATACTGGCACACCCTATACAACAAGACACACAAAAAGTACAGTGAAAAAAATTCAACATGTATCAAAGTTTAACGAGCATACACATACATTGCCACATAATATTAAGACAGTAATGCAAACAAAAAGTATATCTTTAAAAATATAAACAAAGACGCGCACATTTCAACACAGATAGAATTTGCGCATAAAAGATATCAATGCGGACGTACTGTGCACACTGCACGATAAATATATTAAAATAAAGCATCAACTGAAAGAACATTTTTAATCTGATGGACAGCATAGCAGTGTTACGTGTAAGGAACCAAATGCAATGTACAAGGGATTTCATGATACTTGCTTTACACCCATTCAAAACATATAAGTGCCAAGCATGACCGTTGGATAGCCTACACATGCGAGACACTGGGACATGAGTACGCGAACAGGTAACACTGAACGGTGCTCAAAAGTGGGTAGCCAGGCGTGGGGCCCTGAGTGATATTTGAGTCATCAAGTGAGGAGAGTCAATAATAGCGTGAGAAATTCGAACAAAAATATCGAATTGGTTCTCACGGCGTTGATATAGGCTAAATTCAAGTTACACTTGATAGATTTATTGCTCAAAGGATGCGGCATGTCGGAACAGGTAGCCATGTCGATAGATTGCTAGAAATTTCTTCTGCACGCGCTTTAGCTTCAAAGAGCTACTTGGACAGATGCCGTTCCAAACTGTGGAGGCCTAACCTAATTGGAATTGCGTTAATGCGCGGTAAAAAAAATTGAAGTGTTCGAGTTGGAAAATCCTCGAGTCACTGTACAAGCAGCACCCAGTGTGCGCGACGCAAACAGAATTAATTGAAAGACACGTGCATCGAAGCGTAGGGAGGAGTCAAATGTCGCTCCCAGATTCCACGGCACAGTACTTCAGCCTTAATGTTGTAAGGAAAGCATAGGCTATGTGTTTTACACGAGTAATACTCGTGCCCACGGGCAACTCGAATGTCATTTACAACGAATGACATTCGCTCCAAATGTCATTCGACTGGTGCTACACGGCCCGTACGAATGGCATTCGCAGCGAATGCCATTCGTGCAGGCCGTGTAGTACCAGTCGAATGACATTTGGGGCGAATGTCATTCGTTGTAAATGACATTCGAGTTGCCCGTGTGGCACGGGTATAAGACATTACATTTGTTTTAGATTTATGCGAGATAACAGATTATAATTTAAACACGAGTCACTGAGCGAGCGCCCATCCATCCGAAGCATCTCACAGTCGCCAACATTCTGAATCTTACGAAAGATCTTAATATCACCTGCATATTGTAAAACTGAAGAACCTAAAACAACCTGAGCGCGTCATTTGCAAAGAAGGAAAGGAGACGAAGCCCCAACACTGACCCTTAACCCCTCCCCCTCCCCCCCCTTTACCCGACGTGACTCCATACCTCACCGAGCATGTGCCGTTCGCGCGAACGAAGCAAACTCTGCACGACAGGTAACGCTGTAGCCATTTATACGACGACCCACAAGCTTCCCATTGAGAGAGCTTCGACAGCAAACTACAGCGATCTACTACGGCAAAAGCTTTGCTGAGATCAAAGTGTACGCATCCACCTGACTCCTATTGCTTACAGACTTTAAAACAATAGACATAGAAGAAACAAAATTCGTCGTAATTGAGCGTCCGGAATGGTTGGGTGTGTTGTTGGGTGTTGGGTGTGCGCGATTATACTCTTGAAAGAAAAAGACAGTTTTATGTACCACCATTGGAAAAAGCTTTGAAAATGTGCAAATTAAAAAAGATCGGTCGATAATTAGATACAGTTTCCTTCTTACCTGATTTGTGCACAGGAATAACGGCGCTAATAATAATAATTATTTATATTATATAATACTAATAATAATACTTATTGATTATTAATAATATTATTATTATTATATAAAGTGGCCCAAACAATCACATTGGTCTTTAGATAGGTGCACTTCCACAAAAACACTAAGTAGGAAACAGAAATGATCGCACTCAAGTCACGCAATATAAAAATAGCTCAAAACACAACAGTGCAAATTAGTTAGTAAAGAGCGAATTACTCATCAAGCGGTGGAACTCAGAGGCCGATACGAAGATGTCGAGATCCGGCGTGGCGACAATGTTACTATAAAGCGACAGGGTCCGAAAACGAATATAAAATGGTGAAACGAATATAAAACAAAAATATTAAATGTTGAGTAGGCGAAAAATTGAGAGAATACTAACTTTACGGAGGAGCTAAGCCAAGTGAATAGCCCTGTTTGCTACTTTATGTAAAAAAACTGGATCACGAGCTTTCTTTCTCTTAGAC
This sequence comes from Ixodes ricinus, assembly GCA_037355805.1. Classification (NCBI taxonomy): domain Eukaryota; kingdom Metazoa; phylum Arthropoda; class Arachnida; order Ixodida; family Ixodidae; genus Ixodes; species Ixodes ricinus. Next base: position 12,758 of record JAZHYW010028132.1, on the reverse strand, counting down.
AAAAGAGAACTATTGTGTTTTTCTAGCAGACATTCATAGTCGTAATAAATACGCACTTCTAAATATCAGTCATAAACTACACGAATAATATTTTTGTCGAGTTCAAGGTTCATGTCCTGCGTTTTTGATAGTGAATACCATATGAAAAACGCAAATTCAAAGCGCAACCTTACTAAAAAGTTGAAAAGATTAATCAATCTACACGGGTTTATAAAACTTATAGACAAGCGTGAAACAACTCTCAATATTCTGATCGTATTACCCACAATAAAATATGCACATGATTTTTAAATTTTAAGGCACTATCTAAACATACGCTAATATATTTCGCGAGAGACGCGCTGCGCGGGTGTTTCATCAAGGTTAAATGTGCACCCAACAAGAGTATGACCTCGACATACCGAAATAACTTGTTCTTGTAGGATTCAGCAACAACTGATTTTGATTGCACCTCAAGAGCATACGTGACCCTTGGCATTGTAATATATCGCTATCAATCGGGTACTGAATTATTTAAAACTTATCATCGGTCAAAAAGAAGCAACTCCGAACTTTCAACACACGACACTATAAGATTTGTAAAACTTAAAAATAAAAGAGGACCCAGAGCTGATCCAGAGGAACACCAGACGTTGAAATAAAGCTGTGGGAGAAACTGCCTATGACACGAAGAGGTTTTGTGCGAAATATGAAATAGCTCTTAAACCAATTACATAGCTGTGGTCAAGCACCATATAAAAATAGCTTGTGCAAAATAATTTGTGACGGACTTCGATCGTGAAACGTTTTGGTCATATAAAGAATACTGCATCACCTTACCCCCTATTCGTGGCAAATGGCGCGCAATAATCCAAAAGAGTACACAGATTGGTCTCCACAGCCGTTTGTGGAGACCAATCACTACGACATTGAAGTGTTCAAGACAAATTGCACTTTCTACAGATAGGGCTCTAATCTATATATTTGTTAATAAAGTCAATTTATTTCTCAGTATAAAAATAAAATGGCATAATATACAAAAAAACATTGCAGAAAAAAATAATTTACCTAAATTTCTTCAGTATACATCTATGTTCTCGAAAATTTCTGATTTAGAACAAACCGCCCAAGCACTAAAACTGTTCTCAGGTTGTCTAATAATCTTTATTTTTTTTTACAAAATGCATCATTCTAGTCGCTGTGATTGTAAAATATTAATACCATTTTGTTTGTTCGCAATAACATCCCAGGAACATTCAATACTCAAATGTATCGTGCTTTCAGGGACTCCAAGACAGCCTGTTGTCTCAACCGGAAGAACGTCACCTGCCAGACCAACCACATTTCAAAGTCGAGCTCCGCCAGGTATAAAAGCTATAGAGACCTAAGCTAGATAAAACGTGATATTATATACTTGATATCTCGCACTCCTTTCTTTCTTCTGGCAAAATTCCATTTATGAGGAGGTACTACAATGGAGGTTTAACTTTTTCTGTCTTGATACCCTTTATTACGAATTTCTTTTATAATATATAAACAGTAACACGAGATTCAGAGTTCAATTGGATAGATGTAACCAGTAGGATCACATCCTTGAAGGACAACGATTGCTCCGAGGAGACAGAATGTACTCGTAATAAATAGATTAATTGGTGTTATGTAGTACTCAGGTTAAAATTTCAAATTTTTACCAACCTCAGACCCGACTTGTGCATTTCAGCTTCTTCTTGCTGCATAATGATAATCCTAATCGCCGTTTCCATTGTGAAACTTTGTTTCATATTTTGGTTATTTCACGTTAATACGCAGAAGCCAAGGCTTCTATGGAGTACAGTCGAGAATATAGTATAACAAAGAATTAGTGAAAGTTTAATCTACTTTTCAAACTTGCACTGTTTAAAATAAAATGTCCACACGATAGCCTAGGCTCCGGTCATTGGAATAAAACTAGATATCATAGCCGCTTTCTTATAATATAAGAAAGCATATCACTCCCGGATGTTCCCAAGATTATGAAATCAGTTGTCTTCCTCTTTTTCCATTACTTCTAAAAAGATTACAATGCGTATTGAGAATTGCTTAACGGCTCTCTTGACCCAGTCACATATATCATCAAAAAGTGTATTAGTAAGGATCGACAGGGCATTTATCGATTAAAGCCAGATACATTTGTTTTACGGGTTTTTATCAAGCTGCCACTAGTAATGCTTTGCACGTCACGGCGCATTAACTGTGGCAGTCTCTACAGAAGGGCTCTAAACCATGCTTGCTCTACGTTAAACCGAATTACAACTAAAATGTAGGCTTTAACTTTGAACATGTGTGTACATTATAAATCTGAGCTTTTCTATTCCGGGAATTATATAAAAAATATTCTTCATAAACACTGAGAATCAGATCTTGCATGCTCATTTATGTGGCTCTCCTAATAACTTAACCCTTACTAGTGAGTCTGCAAGTTACGTGAACAAGGATCTATTGACTAATTACAGTTTTCTTAACATTCAATGATATGAAAAGTAATAGGACATCTATCATAATTCTTTCAATTGTTATCAGTTAGTGCTCCAAAATATATCACGCAGAAATACAAACCTGAAATGTACACTAAAAACGCAAATAGGATACTCGTTATTAGGGTTTCCTGAAAAAAGAACTCCACCTTTTTATTTTGATCGAACTTTAATTTCCAGTAGGCAGTCAAAGGCCACCCGCACCCACCAGAGCAACTGCGACACCTACAGCCCGGTCGACCACAGTGACGACTCGAAATACTCAAGGTAGGAAAGCGAACGTTGTGCAGTTCAATTTGGTACTACTAGCTCATACACTAGTCACAGAGCGCTTTATGTATTTTTTAACCAGGATATTTCCCGGGTGGCACTTCACGCTGCTCAATGTTCAACGCTTTCTGGAGATTTTGTTATGTTTAAGTTCATATGTTAATTGTCGGAAGGAGAAAGAATATAAAACGTTAAGCTAAAGTGGAAGTGAAATTATTATCTTTAATAATTTAAAATTAAAAAGTCTCAATTTTCGATAGCAGTTCACTGACTGGGATACATATGACATCTACATATTTTTTACAGGAGAAAGGACAACCCGCATAAGTACAGAATCCGCGCCAGCATTGGGACTGAGCTTCACCAGGATTGCGTCAACTAATCAAGGTGCGGTGGGATATGACACGATGACTCTCCAGTCTCGTTCGCCGTTTTATGGAAGTGCAATGCGCTTCTCGTTTTGTGGACTGTCCAAAAAGTTTAGGAAGTCTTAATATTTGTGTTACTTTCAGCTGAGTCTTTGGATTATGCCTACATAGCCAAGTTGTGGCATTTTCTGAAACATCGCAGACAATTATTCAGCGAAATTTCGGAAGAAACAAACAAATAATACGAAAAACTGCATTTCACATATATTTGCTATTTGAGTAAAAAGATGTTTTGTATTAAGACTCGTAAAGTGGCATCAGAATCCTCAGCTCTTTATACTCGTATCTAGGGCCTCCAAAACACCATGCACATTTTAATTACTATGTTCTAAAGTTTCATTCAAATCCTGTATCTAAAAACTGGCTGTATGCAGCATTTCATTACTTACAAAGTTATGTGGCAAAAGACTTGAATTTTAAGCTGACCAAAGTTAACTTTTGGGCTATATGGGTAAAGATGAGAAAGATAAATAGCGTTACCGACGAAAATGGGTAGAAGCGGACAGGACAAGCGCTGCCACCCGTCCTGTTCACGTGTTCTCTTTTTTCATCGGTCGAGCTATTCGTCTTCCTAATATCGTTACATTATATTCAAGTACATTATTTATATTTTCATTGCTAAAAAAAAAAACAGTGAAAATTCCTCACTCCAGCAACTCTTACGGTAAATTTTCATCATGATATATGATAAAAAAAAAGATTACACCATCTTCCCGAGGGAATTACGGGGGTGATGCGGAGCATCGTGTTGTTTCCGAGGAAAGAGTCAGTTGCGTGCTGACGTCAAGAGATGGCGCCACCGACTGCCCTAGCGTAAGCCCCTACGCTAGCCTTCGTCGCGGCTCGTGGCCGAAGAAACTTGGAACGCTCGCCGTTTATTTTTTCACACTTGAAGGAGAGGAGACTAGAGGAGGAGAGTTGCGCGTGCGCGCGCGGTGAGAGAGAAGCGAACGCACGCGCAGTGCACGCAGCTGGTAGAGAGAGCGAGCGGAGAGAGTAACGCGCAGCTGTTGAAGAGAGGGAAGGAGGAGAGTTTCGCGTGCGTAGTCATGTGAGTGCGGACTACGACGCCGACGCCAAGGCCGCGGGACATAGGCCCGAGCAAGAGATGCTCCGTATCTAAAACAGAATAATGCTAAAGCAGAAGTAATAGGGCCATTGAACAATAACAAGCTAAAAACACAAACACCCACGCATTCAAAACTATTTTCAAAAATGTCACAAACGCCACTCCCAGACCAACGATATACGTGACACAAACAGTGCGACATCCTAGCGAGACACCCGCTGACGTGAAACGCGTGACGCAACAATATCGTACGCCAGGTTGCATTTCCGCGTCAGTAAGTTGTAATGCAGTGCAATGACAACATATATTACCGCATTACTCCAACGTTTCGTTACTTCGGTAAAAATATAAGGGTAATGAGATTAATATAATCAGTCCGTCCTGCTAAACAAAAATTTATAAAATTAATACTTTAATATATCTTGTAGAAGAGGGTCCAAATGCTAACCTTAGCATTTTCGGGGAAATTCAGCTGCTCTACAATTCACCGATATGTAGCACAGGTCGACTATAAAACACGTGATGTTTCGGTGGTACGACAATTTTTGCGAGCTTACTTGAATGATGGAACCAGAAAAAAAAAATCTGAAAGGACTAAATTTATGGAAAAAAACTGGAAGACGCTTAAGCTTGAACGCGATAGCTAAACATATAAAAAATAGAAATAAGAAAATATACAATACTGGTTGGGAGTCGCCACCGACCTGGACAGGCGCGCTTCTCGCTGGATGAGGCGCGACCTATCCATTTTGCCAGAGCGACAGTTTGGAACATTTTTCTCGTCGCAAAGTTGTGGTATGTTTTGCAGGCGATTTATTGTGCGCGTGTTAGTGTGCAGAAGTTCCACCGCATATTTGCGAAGTTTATTTGGAGCTCGACTTGGGAGCCGATGAGGCGAGATAACCTGTTTCATCGAGTACGTGACGGTGGCCTGGGTCTCACGAATTTGTTCGTTCGACAGTTGGTGTCGAGATTCTCTTTTTTCGAGATCAAGAGCGCCCTTTCATCCGTCCTCTCTTTCAGACTAAACTGGCACGCCATTTTCTTCTTGTTTTTTTCTTTCTTGTCTCGTCATGTAGCGGCGAACCAACAAGACTGGTTGGTTTTCAGAAAGAAATAGTGGACACGATTCTTTTTTTGTCAGCCCGTTTTTCTTTTGGGTATCTTTCTGTAGTGAATAAGAAAAAGCCCAGACGCGATCTGTTGTTCAGTTCATTTCCAGCATCTCTGTATCGAACTGTCGTTTCTGACAGAGGACAAGATGTGCTGAAACAAGTCAAGCGCATGTGTGTACCCCCTCAGTCAAAACTTTATTTTTTTAAGTTGCATACAAACACTTCGCCTGGCAAGGCTTTTCTCAAAGAAAAGGGATGGATGTGCCATCGTCGGTTGACTGCATTTTGTGTAAATAACCCGAAACCATAGGACATGTTTTTTTTTCTGTTAAAACGCTGTTGTTGTTGTTGTTGTTTCTTTTTTGTTCAAAAAAAAAGGGGGGGGGCTCCAGCCAGCATTAAAAAAGGAATGAAGTATTAATCCGACCGGCATCCGGTTCCTCGACGTTACTATCGATAACCTTGTACCTTATGATATTTTTTTTTTTTTTGCGCTTGTGTAACATATGGCGCTCGCGCATGGCCGTCAAGCATGCCGTCCCCAATGTGAAAGAAGTGCGGTTTTATTTCTTCAATTTTGTAGAAAGAATAGAGACTGTATTTGCTAAGTCTGAGCCGAAGCCTGAGTGGCTAGGCATTTGTCAGAGTCCGCTAGATAAAGAATGTTACCATGTTCTGCAAAAGGCCTGCAGAGTTGTTGTTTTTAAATTGACTTAACATGTTCGTATTTTGCACCCAAAAAAAAAGTGTCTTGCGTGGCATAGTCAGTAGCGTGTCTGGTTCGCAGCCGAAGAGTCGTGGGTTTAAAATCCCGCCTAAAATTATTCATTTTTTTTAGGAAAATGAATTACTTCATAGAGTGAAATCCTTTTATACATGCAGCGACTTTTAATTCGAATTGCGTGTCATGTTTTTTAATCACTTTCATTCGACACGTGACGTCACGTGGCACGTGAGCGTTGTGAGTTGCTTGAAATTCCCGTGCGAGGTCATGTGGCTGTGACGTCATGAGCCTATCGACCATTCCGGATTTTCGCGGCATGGCAACGACGCCGGCTTTTCTGACAGGTCACCGATTTTTTACGACACGAGCTCCTTGCCGCTATTGCGTTAAAATAAGGACGCAGAAGACAAGGGTTATAGACAATGTATTCGTAGACTACTTTTTTGTTGCTGTCTTAGCTGGTCTCGGGTTTCCAAGAATATACTTCATGCCTTTTTGTGGACCATTCTCACGCTATAGTTTTTTCTCTGAAAGCAGAAGTTGGCAAGGATGAGTCGTTCATCGCTTGCTACAATTATTTCACTAAATATTCAATAAATTCACTGCTCACTTCCTGAATATTCCGTGGACCCCTGCTACACTATACAGAAACTGAATTTCATTGAAAGCGCCAAGTTTAGTATTGGGCACCTTTACATCCCTGTACACCCGCACCATTAGACAGCGTGTAGTCGAGTTTTGAGGCAGCAGCATATCGTATTTGCTTGCGTAAAAGTCGCACTTCTTATGAACAAGGCCTGTGTGTCTGCTTTCCCGCGAAGCACGGCGGTAGCGAATCACCGCCATCGGCAGAAAAATGGCAGCGACTTGCGAGACAGAGATAGCGACTTCACGCGAAATTGCTATCTGCTCATGTCGCATTTTTACGGAGAATCGCGTTCTCGACCTCTTTATTCGCTGCGTTTTTTATGCAAAACGCGATGTTTGGCTGTAGGTGTGCTCTGCAGGAAAGTAGACGCAAGGACCTTGTTCGTAAGAAGTGCAGCTATTACTCGAGCAAATACGGTACCTCTCGTTCTTTCCAGTTGGATCGCGCTCAACATATGTATCTGAAACTTCGTACTGCACTTTTATTCGCGTATTTTCATCAGTACCTCACCTGAGAAGGAAGAATTTGTTCGGAGAAAAGATTAGACACAAGCCTATAAACTTAAAACTTTTGAAGTGCACAAGCACCCGCGCCACCAAAATTTGGCCAAACGGGCGAGCTCACGCCTGATGCATTTTTCAGTACCGTATGCAATCGGATTGAGATATACCATCTTCATTTTTGCCTTTATTGTTAATTTTAGAGCCACCTCAATAATGATGGCAGCCTGGGAGAAAACGTAAATAGTATTCCAGTACATTTCTAAAACCAGAGAGCCTGGTTCATCGTTTACATTGTGTCTCTAATATGTTGTTGTTTTGTTGTCGCTGTTCATTGTATTCATCATATATCTAAAGTGTTGCTCTTTCAATGTATAATCTTAGGTATTTACTTTCAAGGCATACCTCCTTTACATTACTGTTTTGTCCCGCCACGTTTCGAGTCAAGTAAACACGCCCCTGATACCTAAATTCCGAAGAGCAACCAGAAAGAAGAAAACTCTCCCTCAATTCCATCCTTTCAATATGTGAGAGGAGAGATTCTCCTCTTTTCTGCGGGAGTAGCTGAGAGAACCCCTCCTGTGGGGAGAGGAGGGAAGAAGAGCGCGATAGGAAATGGAGAGAAGGAATCTGGGTACAGGTTTGTCTTCCCGGCAGAAGACGATTCTGTAGGTCGGCCTTTAAGCCAGCTCGTTATTTTGTTTTGTGAAACCTGTGTTCCAAAAAAAAAGTTATTTTAATTCAACTTTTTTTTCTGAGAAATATCTGTGCAAAGTAGCGTTCTCAGAATATGTTCCGTAACAAGTAACTAACTACGTTTTACACATTAATTATTAGCAAAGATGATTCCTTATATTAGATACTGGGCAGCTCCCACTGGTACTTCGTGGCATTTTTTTTCAAGTTTGCATTTTTATTTATAGCGTGATTAAAATCTTGAAAAGCCTTCCATTGCAATTCGTGGTCAGGTGAAGCGAGGTTCTTGTTCGAAAATTAACAACTTTAAATAGCTTTGTAGATCAAATACGAGAATACTAGCTTGCTCCGAAATTTACACGAATTTAAAGCAGTATATAGAAACTCCAAAAGATATAGTCGCACGACTCGTGCACGAGCCTAAAAAAACGTTTCATTAGGCAAAACTGCGGGTTTCAGGCTTTCCACAAAGTGCAAACGAAGCAGATACAAAAGTGAACAGACCAAGTAAAGTTTCGACAGCTGGACATTCATAGATTGATGCTGCAGAAACAGGAGCAGTTACAACCTTGTATACTAATATAGTGTTGGAATTATTGCTTTGATTTCAGGATCTCGGGAACCACAGAGAATAACAACAGAAAGAAGATTTGCAACTAGACCCTCCTCTACACCAGGCTCGATTACACAAAGTACGTGGAAAAGCCTTTTATTTATTTTTTTACTCCAGCTTTTTTAAATTTATTTACTATGGCCTGCGTTCAAAATCTAGTTTTCTTTTAGATTTTAAGATTTTTTTTACAAGATGATATAAGATTATAAGTAATTTATCGTATTGCGGCTTATCTTATTTTTGAAGTTATCAAAGAGCACGTACCCATCAGTTTTAATTTAAGTGCTCTAAACCGATAGCGACGAATACCCTGACCAAATGACAAAAAGTAATTAATGATTACGCAAAAAAATGTCACACAACACAGTTTTGCGCAGTTACAAATAATATCGTCTTTCAAGCATACGGCCGAGTATATCCAAACCATATATGACATGTTAATTTATTTTATCTTTAAATCTCATACAAACAACCTGCCATACAAAAAAAATATGGAATTTGTATTTTGAAACATTGATGTTGAAATCTTGAGCTTTAGAGTCTCCTCTCCTGTTTCTAGTTATTTTTCGCTAAGATAAACTGAACTATTATAACAATATAATGCTTGCTGCTTGGGTACAGTGATGTCGCCTTAATATGGACACCGCCGTTCCCCCAAACATCGTTCATAATGTGAATTGTCCATAATAACGAGACAAAAATGCATGTATTTCCGAAGTTTGTCCCCAAAAGTGGCGTCCATATTGCGAGGTATCCATACTAACGGGGTCCATATTAATGGGATAGCTTGCTGGGCTGGTCGGTTGAACGAAATAATAAAAAAGCAGCGCAAAAAAGACGAAACACAAAGTAGAAGACGAACAAAAAGTAGAAGACGAGCGTATGTCCTGTGTCCGTCTTCTACTTTATGTCCCGTCTTTTTTGCGCTGCTTTTTATTGTGTCCATATTAACGGGGTGCCTATTAACCAGACATAGCTATATATGTTTGAGCTTTCATTTGATACGTACTTTATTTCATAACGTTGATTATAACAATGTTTATCATCGTGAAACTAGGTGAATTATTCTTAGAAGGGACAGGCTCTTACTTTCAATTAAAATAATTAAAAACAAAGAACACGGTACGGCGATCATTTTATTCTTCTATTGTACTTTGAAATATGAAGTACGAAGTTTTCTTGTCATGTGATGGGTATTTGAGTCTGGCGAAACACTCAAGTGACCTGTGACGATGGCACAAATCTCAAAATATTCCGTTTTCGCTATTTCTCAGTAAAAAAACTAGAGAACTAAATATTTGCCGCAAATACGGTTTTCGGTTTCGTTCTATAGTTAGGAATAGGCACAGCCTGTTATAATATTTTGTTTTAGAAGTGTTTGAATAATCAACATGTTTCTTGAGCGATTTGAAAAGAACTCGCCCAAACGTGTCTTATTCCTCCGGTATTTGAGGGTACCAAGTCTTTGAAAGATACATGCAAGTAGACTAGCAGCCGGCGTAGGACAAGAGGCTTTACTTCTACACGGCAACTTCAATATACCTTAGTAGCAATTTTAGTAAGTGTAGCTATAGCAAGACACACTTTAGCCATGAGTCAATGTAAGTGTAAAGAAATGTTTTTACAAACGTTTCTTTTACTGCTTGAAACACTTTTGTCCGCTGCCGTTCAACGAACGTTGGCTCAAAAGTTGGATTTTACCTGGTTCTAATTTTATCTTCATAATATAACTGCATATAACAGCTTTCATAGTAATTCTTCGGAGGCTAAGCATGAGTATGTGAAAGGATGTTTGGTCATTAGGAATAAATGTTTTCCTTTCTTTCAGGGACACAAAAGCTTCCCACAACAAGGGCAACATTGCCGCCAACGATCAAGTCAATCACAATCCCAAGAACAGAAACTCAGGGTACGGAACAAAAAACACTTTTTCTAGCAAAAAAAAGAAACGCATTAGGATCATAGGCAACCTGTGAATGTTTATCTTGTTCTGCATTTAGTAGTTCACAATCGTCACATCCAAACATACGTGTTATCTTGAATGTAATGAATAATCCATTTGAGAATGTAAATTATAGTAGTCTCTCTGTGTTCATTGTGTTATAATATTATTGTAGTTTGAAATATCAAGCACAAAGTTTTCTTGTTATGCGATAGGTATTTGAGTCTGACGAAACACCCAAATATGACGATCGTTCAAACCTCTAAATATTCCGTTTTCGCTATTTCTAAGTAAAAAACTAGAGAACTTAATATTTGCCGCAAGATACGGTTTTCAGTTTCGTTGTAGTTATGAATAGGCACAGCCTTTCTACTATTTTGTTTCAACAAATTGTAAATAATCATAATTTTTCTTGTATGATTTGAAAAGTACTCGCCCAAACGTGTCTTATTCCTCCGGTATTTAAGGTTACGAAGAGCTTGAAAAGAAAATGTAAGTCTTCGATTGGAAGTAGACATTTCTCTCTTTTTATAGGCTTCCACGAAGATTCTGTTTAAACTTATGAGTGCAAAGCATTTATATCATGTCTCTAAATTGCATCGTGCGCGGTGTCTTGAAAAGAAAAGGAATTGAATCGCTATCTTTTCTACCTTCGAAAATTGAGCAGCAATCAGTTTGATATTGAGGTTCTTAATCACAACACCCTTGTCCTGATATTATATAAAGTAAAAAAAATAATACGGACTGATCAAAACAAAAAAAAAAAGTTTTCATTGTTGTGTTTTTCTAGCTCACGTTGGGCTCATTTTCGAGCACCAGTCTGTTCCCGCCTCCCCATCACACATTCTGGAATTCTAAAATGTGCTTTCACTCAAACCTCGAAGCAAATATTCGATGTAAAATTGTACGTAGTTTATTTAAACATATAAGTTTTAGGTCGCTTAGTTACCTCCTCGCATTGAAACAAGGCCCTCCACGCTTCGTCAACCAACAAACTTTTCGAACGAATGCACGCATTATAAATGTGTCTTTATATTGTAAGTCATATCATAGCGCTGAGCAGGATGAAGAAAACATATTGATATGATATAACAGTAATATAAATCATCATTTAAATTGCGATTGCATAATAGTTTTACTAAAATGATATAAATCAAACCATTTCCGCGAAAATAACCTCCGAAAATAATTCTTCCTTTAGCGTTTGTTTATTATTTGATGCTTTCTATTTGAATTTGTTTTGAATTTAAATGAAAAAATTATCAAGCAAGAAAGCTTTAAGAAAGGCTGAGCACAAGCAAAATGAAGTGCTCTTCTGAGGAACTCCGAGCATTCTGCTTGATTTCCGCCTTCCACTTTGATCGTCAGCTACCTAACATCCTGTTGCAACAAAAATTCAAAAAGCATAAAAAAATAAAAAAAATAGAAGATTTTCCCCTTTATTTCTCTAGTCCCATAAAGGTTTGTTTTAACTAACTAGAAATGTTAAGTTGTCGTGTGCTAGTATGGTGAGGATTACAGCAATAAAAAGTTGTTTATTAAACTGTACATTTACACTCATTCTTTCTTTTTTCGCAATTTTGTCGGTGATCGAACAAATTTATCAAATAATCTGACATGTTAATAAATACATCCTAAATCAGAAGCAAAAAATAAATAAAACAAGTTTTACACTAACTAAAATAATCAAGGCTGTTCTTGTTGAATTATGGCGGGGATTACATCGATAGAAATGTGTTTATTGAACTGTACATTTATAGTAATGCTTTCTTCCGCATTCTTATTAGTGATCGAACGAATTAATCAATAACTCTACCTTGTTTAAAAATACATCTAGTGGTAAAAATACACTATTTTCTAGCTACAGTAATCGAATAAATCTGATTTATCGTATAACCGATTTACTTGATTTTTTCTAACTCGTATTTTTTTCAACTTTGGCTTGGAGTGACTGTGTAGATTTGTAGAGGTGTTTTCATATTCTTTAGCTTGTGCTAGACAATGTTTTACCAGTTTGTCTTTGTGTGTTTTGTCGCACGTTTAATATTCAAAATTGTTTAATAATAATATTAATATTTATTTTTTCATTGCCAAAAGCAAGCACGACAGTCTTCCGTTTTGTACATATACAAAAAACCATGGTTAAAAAATCAGGAAAGCTCTATACAGAATTGCAGACAAGATAACCAAAGCATTACATGTTATTAGGTGATCATAAGTTCATCCAACTGATAGTGGTTAGAGTCTTGTAACATCATGC
>JAZHYW010028131.1:0-59501 GCA_037355805.1 Ixodes ricinus | reverse complement strand
ACTTCTGCTTGCATCGCTGTTCGGATTCTTCTGGGTCGTTGTCTGACTCCTCGCCGTCTCCACCAAGGCCCGACGCAAGCGAGTAGTCATGCTCTGTGCCGGAGTGCACTCCACGGCTGAGGGAGGGGGGGGGGGGACTGACGCGCGCGTGGGTCGTGGTGTGTGCCTCGTCGCTGCCCTCGACTCCCGCATGAGCAGGAGCCCAGGACAACTTGAATTCTGCGCTAGCGGCGTACACCTTCAAGGACATCTCGATGTCCATAGCCCGCCTGCTCAGGCTGTTTCTTTTGCGGCACTCGGTGAGGGTTGTGGTAGAGTCCGAGAAAATTCGAAGACACTTGGGTCGCTTTGCTTCGTTCTCCAAGGCTCCAAGTTCGACTCCCTTGACCGACGTGTTGTCCGGGAGCGCCTCGACGATGCCCTGCTTAGGGATCGCTATTGCCGAAGTGCTGGGAGGGTTTGGAAGGCCGCGTCCACGGAGACGGCGAGCTTCTCGCTTGGGTCGTCCCATCCTTGCACGAGTTGGCGGTGCTGCTGTGCGTGATGTGGTTACCGGCCGGAATTGCCAGGGCATGCACACTTTGGCATGGACTTGGCTTCCACCAGGCCTCGTTCCACGGTGGACCGATTTCCGGGAGGTCTGGTAGGGCTTCAAATAACAAGCCAACCGGCTTCTGGATTTTCGTGCCGGGACCCGAGGGCTGATGTCACTCCCAGTGGCCACGCGCTCTCTCCACAACGGCATCCTGGATCGAGTTGAGCTGGGAGTGCTCTTTGAGTTTGCTGAGGGGTATGGACCTGAGAATGTCGGTTTTGACTCTCGCTGCCTGACTGTTGAGTACCTCCAGTTTCTTCTACTGTCCCTTGGTTAGCTTGTAGTGCGCGGCGCCATAGAAGATTAAAAACGTGGAACGCTTCACTACTTTGTGTGTCGTCCTTGCGCAGGGGCCATGCTAATCTTCGCTGCATCGTTCGAATTTTAGTATATGTACTTTGAAAGTACACATACGTATTCTATAGAATACACTTCAGTTACCATAGCAGCCGCCCCCCAAAACGGTAGCGCGTTGAACGACGGAAGGAGAGCCGGGGGGGGGGGGGTATATTCGCAGCCAATGAAACTGCGGCATTAGCCGATAAGAACACCCAAGGAGGAATCACAAGGCGAGACGAGTGAACATGATAAGCCACGCCCTTCGTTTCTTAAGTTGTTAGTGACTATTGGTAATCTTCAGCGCGTGCTTTTTTTGTGCCTTAAACTTTCAAGACTTAGTCTTTAGACCGCAGGCGCTGTGAATATCTGATTCACTTGACGAGGCTGGCGAGAGCAACTGCAGCCACAGCTTTCTGTTTTAGCCACTAGGTTCCATTGATTTCGCTGGAGTCACCCAGTGACCCTAGAGTCGCCAATAGAGAACAACTGAGGCGGTATAGTGCTGCATTTTCCTACAGCAGATGTCAGTGCGCGGCGCAGATTAGACAGCAACATTAATCGCGTTCGGCATTTAAAGAGGTCATGAAATGATTTTTCAACTTCTTGTTCATTAGCTTTCCTCCTCAACTCAAAAATAAAATAAGAAATCACGTGACCATGAGGCAGTGAATCATTGGACGCGATGACCCCAAGCTTCCACCATGCCTTTCAAGCACACCATTGAACGTGTCCTTCTCAAGTGATGATATGTGCCGTCACGGCGCTCATTAGCCACGAACGCGAATCCAAATGGACCTTTTCCGAGAAGCGTTCTGCGCACGCGCGAGCGCCCGATGTAAGCGGCGGAAGTGTGCACGAAAAATCGGGAAATTCGGAAGGAGGCTGTGGATCAGCGAGTAGAAAACGTAATTGCGCTGCATATAATTGTGTTACGCAAAAAAAGAAAGCGGACGGAAAGAATAACACGACGTTTAAGTGGACGCCACGGATGCCCCACTTGGACGGCGCGTTGGGCTACGCCCGCTGCTCAGAGAACGAAGAAACTGGTAGCGTAGCTCCCATTATCGATTGGTAGCACCAGGTAGGTCCCTTCCTCGATTTTAGTTCGTGCAGCCACCGCCTGGCGCCGTCGGTATGTGAAAATGGTCCATTGTTGTTCGTCAACGGATTCATTGTTGACGAGCGCATACGTCCGAGTGACGCAGTTCTCGTGTCCCATGCGTGAGCTGAGCTCGGCTGACGTGCTTGGGCACCGCGGACGCATCACACGGAAAAGGCGGAGAGCTCTCAAAGAAAAGGAGATAAGAAATAGTCCGCCATATTTCAAAATATTCGTAGCGAAAAGCAACCTTTGGGCTTCCTACCCTCATGTACTAGTTTTCTTTGGGTGCACTAAACATTATGCGATTATAGTGAAATCCGAATCTAAACGTGTTTGCCTCAGACCAATTTCATGGTCTCTTTAAACACTAGTCTTAGTTGAACGTTAACTGACGCAGCGCTGTGTGCAATCCTGGCTGGTCTCCGGGAGGAGTTGTCGTTCCCCCTTTTCTCCTCTCCCCCCCCCTTTTCCCGCCTTTCACCTCCACTTTATTCCACAGTCATATGCGATGACAACACGAGAAGCTTTGAATATTTGAGATCAAAAGATCTGGGGGGGGGGGGGGGGGGGGAGCACGCCAGCCCATTTCACTGTGCGTCTACAATCTCAACGGCGATAAACAAAACACAGAAAAGACACTTCCAGCGCTCGAAAGAAGAGCGGGAGGGTTTTGCAAACAATCTCTCGACAAAGAATATCCGGAGTGTCACGTCGTCTGATATAACGTTCCTCGGAAGAACAGAGAAAAAGAAGGGGCACACGTGCAACCCCGGAGGCCAGAGGACCTATGTGACATGGTAACCCAGGAGCGGGGGGGGGGGGGGGGGAAGGGGGGGGACGGAACGGGCAACCCGAAGCTTTGGTGCTTCTTGATGTCCGCCCCGATTTTTTCCCGCTCCCTCGGTTAGAATGTCAGTATTGAACTAGCTCGTTTGTACACGTGCTTTAGTTTCAATAACCACAACGCGACTCCCCTAATTTCCGATTTCTCCGTGATTATCATTTGGTTTCGGTAGGACTTCGGTTGTTCATAAAAAAACACAAATCTGCAGCGAAGAAGTGATGGTGCAATATTTGCACGCTATTGCTTCGTCCGTGAAATATAAATTGAGAAACAGAAACACCTTTTTGCTATTTCTGCTTCCCTCGTGCGAGTGCTGATGGCCAGCGATTGATGCCTTTCTCGAAACAAATGGGATGTTTGTATTTATCTAAGTATACATTTTATTTAAACTGCCGTATCGAGGAATTCGAAGGTTACTTAAAGGAGCACGTAGAATGACCTTCACGCTGTCATGTTTATTTTTTTGTCGTTGGGGGCATCTCATTGATGAGCCCAAATGAGTTGAATAGTTTTCTGCTTATCACCATAAGCTTCAATTTGAACGTCGGTTGCGCGTACCTTTGCGAATTACTATGCGGCTCGAACTGGAGATAAAGTAGCCTAGAGATCGCTTGAGGAATGGGAGCGAGATAGCGGAGATTTAAAACTTGTGAACTCGCGCCGTCGATCGTCGCCCCGAAACAAAGGCATGAGGGAGGCTGCTTGGGCAGCGAAGCACGCGCGTCGAGATGCGCCGGAGGATCGGACCGGGAGGCCCCTCCTCGGCCGCCAAACAACGAAGGGTTTTTCCTTTTGTCTTCCAGCCCTGGATATCTCGGTCGCAACCCGCCGAGACTCAGACCAGCCCAATTTTCGCAAGAGAGTTCACGGCTACGCCTAGACAGGTGTCGATAACGAAGCGTGTCAGGAAGATGGACTATAAAAGCTGGAGCCTCGAGCCCATCAAGCACTCAGCACCGGCTGAAGAGCACTACTATGAGGACCGCCGTGAGTACAGTCCACTACTTTGATTTGTTCGACGGTGTACAGGCGGCAGGTCGCGGTCTCTATACGGATGCAAGAGCGTCCCGGGAATTCAGCGTTGTCCGTGACATTTCCCAACTAAGCATATATGACGAATAGATTTATTTATTTATTTATTTATTTCAATACCTTCAAGGCCAACGGCATTAGAAAAAAAAAGTGGGTTGTAGTGAAAAAAATATTTAGTTATGAACAACAAAAATTACTAACACCAGTTTTAAACAAATCACCTGCCTGGATTACGGCGATGGAGGTGGGAAGGCGGTTCGAACTTAAAGAAGTTTTGGGAATGAAAGATTGTTGAAATGTTTTCATGGTATATAGGTGGTGCACCTACTTTATGAGGATGATGAAGACGGGATGAAACATAGAACAGTTGTGTGAGGAGACGTTGACGGAGGAATGAGTTAGTGTGAAATATTTTATGGAAGAGAGGGCTACCTTTCGGTGTGAGGCAAAACTAGGCAAAGATAAGTTAGATTTCATAGAGGTGACACTTGCAGTACGTAAAATAATTACTAAGGATAAAACTAGCGGAACGATTTTGAAATGGTTCTAGGGGGCTAACCAAAATTAAAAGGCTCGGATCCCAGGTAGACGACGGGTATTCAAGCTTTGACCGTGCAAGTGTTTTATAAAGAGTTAATTTCAAAGATGAGGGAGCTAAAGAAAAATTACGTTTTAAATAGCCAAGCATGCGAGTAACATTACTAATAACGTATCCAATGATGCATTTTCCAGGAAAGATCAGATGTTATGTGTACGCCCAGGTACCTATAAGCGACACAGAAAGTAAAGGAACATTGTTAAGACAGTAGCCGGGAAAAATTGAATGATTACGAGACAGTCTCATTACTTTGCACTTAGTTGTGTTAAGCTCCATATGCCAAGTTTCACACCAAAGAAGCTTAACGGTAATGTCTGTCTGGAGCTTGATAACATCAAAATCATCATTAATTTCTCGGTGAATGACACAATCATCTGCAAAAATGTTAATTGAGGACAACATGTTACTCGGCAGGTCATTAATGATGATTAAAACCATAAGTAGGCCTAGTACATAACCCTGAGGCACGCCGGAGTTCGCTGACGCGAGCGGAGATGTATGGTTACTGGCGGTAACGAACTGGGATCGGTTAGTAAGAAAACACTCAATCCAAGCCATAACGTTAGCATCAATGTGAAGGTTATTTGGTTTCAACAAAAGCAGCTCGTGTGAGACTTTATCGAACTCCTTCGAGAAATCCAAAAATGCGCAGTCTATCTGGGACCCCGCTGGGATGGTACGGCGTTTACGACCAGGATTGCGTGTCATTGTGGCCCCTATCCAGCATACTGTTTTTTTGCTTCTTGCCCGACCCATGATACCACTGGACTCAGCCATGGCCACATATGGAGGCGATGACTCAGCAGAAAGATCCTGCGGTTTCGGTGCCGCTTTGTCAACCCCGTGCTCTCTGCTGTGACTGAGATTTCAATGTATACTGTTTACCGAATTCACGGTTTGTGAATCGGGGAAACAGTACATTCAAATCTTACGAAGTTTTACAAAGTGTGAGCGCGTTGCCTCTATTCAAACTGCGCCGGCGCGCCCTCGGCAAAGAATTTCGTCGCATGTTGTCGAACACTGAAATTTGGAAGAGTGCCTTTATATATTCATGAATTTTTGTGCCTGACAAGTACAAAATGTCACCCAAAAATTTAGAAGGCTTCTTATATTATTTTTTCACCGCAGAAATGAATTACGCACTACCGAACGCCCATTCTCCGCCCAAAGGTAGCGCTGGAGGTCCGAACCAGGTGCCAAAGTTTCACAACTAACCGTGCTTTTATTCGAACGTTTGAAGTAATCTCCTGAAAATTTCAATGGGGAAATGGCAGCCTACATAGCTTTCTAATAGAAGAAGCTCTATGGCGCAGGTTACCGAAAACGAGGGCAAATGGGCCCCAATTTCCCATTGAAGTTTTCAGAAAATCACTTTTTAACTTTTGAATAAGATAACGAATGGTTCGTGCTGAAACTTTGGCATCTTAACGTCCGGTGCGCTAGCGCTATACATTTCGGTAGAGAATGAGCGTTGGGTGGCGCGTAGTTTATTTTTGCGGTAAAGAAACAACAAAAAAACAAAAGAAGACACTACAGTTATTTTGTTCTGACAAGTTGTATTTTTGTATTTGGTGATGATTACATTTTTTCCAGTGTGGA
The DNA here is from genome assembly GCA_037355805.1 of Ixodes ricinus. Taxonomy (NCBI): domain Eukaryota; kingdom Metazoa; phylum Arthropoda; class Arachnida; order Ixodida; family Ixodidae; genus Ixodes; species Ixodes ricinus. The sequence continues at coordinate 53,392 of JAZHYW010028131.1, read as the reverse complement.
GTTCTCTCCGAAGAGCACTTCAGGAAGTCATGTTTTGTGCAGGTCTTCGTCACGCTCTGCACCCTTGTCGCCGCCGCAAGTGCCGGCTACCTCGGTGGATACGGAGGCTATGGATACGGAGGCGGTCTTGGCTACGGCGGTCTCGGCCTCGGCGGTCTTGGATACGGCGGTCTTGGATACGGCGTAGGACTCGGCTACCGCCTCAGCTTGGGCTACGGAGGCTATGGAGGCTATGGTCTCGGCGGCTTCGGAGGCTACGGTCTTGGCCTAGGCTACGGAGGCTTCGGAGGCTACGGAGGATACGGAGGATATGGAGGCTATGGAGGCTATGGAGGCTATGGCTACGGCAAATATTAGTCAGCGACAAGTCAAAGCCAAAGTCATCGTGCATTGCAACATCAGCCACATCAAACGTCAGGAAGGGAGGGGAAGATGGAATAAAACAGTTTTTTTGTTCCAATGAATGGCTTGGCGACTTTACTTGGAAGCTATACAATCACATTCGCAGGCCCTTTTTTCGTCTGACGACTATCATTCTTCACTGAATTGTGCATAGAACTTTCGCACGTTAGCTCAAAACACTCTACTCACAAATATACACGTTGAGCAATACCTAGTCTGGTGGAGGTACGCTCAACACTACCTAGCTAGTGAAGGCACGTTCAATGCTACCTATAGCTAGTGAAGGTAAACAACACAACACTGTTAACGCAAAAAAAAATTGCGCGTTTTTTTTTTGTAAGACAAATTTATTATATTTACCGACTACCTAAGAAACGTAGGAAGTGGTTAATATGTATAAGCTAGTTCTCCCCGACTGGTTCGCTGGCGCTCTTATCGGCTAATGCCACTTTTTTATTGGCTGATGAGCGATAATAGCATGCATGCCTGACACTGCACTGCGGTTCTCAAGTTCTTAGTAACTCTAGTGCGGTGAACGGGACTCATTTGGGGCACTAACTTAAGCGGTAAACGCTTACTTCTAAATGACGGCAGTGTCCTTTTAAAGTAAAGTGCGAAAAAGCGCCGAAGGTGCGAAAAAACTTTACTTCTAAAGTGCGAAAAAGCGCCGATCTCGTATTCGCACCAACATGGTCACACAGGATAATTACCCCCCTCATGCGCGATTGATGGCTTCTCCCGTTGGCGCTAACCTGCGTCAACGCCGATCTCTGGTTGAACACCGATTTCTGGTTGAAAAGATCAGTGGGTAGACGCAAAGCTATCGCTGCCTCTGTCTCTATCCACCAAGTCGACCGCATCACTCGTATTAACTCCGCTCCAGCTCCGTTTCTACAAAGCGTATGAATGGAGGTGTAACAAAGTTTAGAGTGAGGGCTGTGTGCAATTTTAATTATAATTCATAGAGTGGCACAAGCGGGGTTTCCGCTGTAAAACGAGCCGGAAAACCAGGCGCCTGCATGTAGAAAGCTCAAACTTTTCTCCTAACGTGCACTGAGCAGGTTAGTCTTATACCACGTAAAACTACAAGGCGTAATTCTCTTCCTGGAAAAATTGAGAGCAACAAACTTGCCAAAGTCAAGGCTAAGTGCGTTTGCAGACGACTGAGTTGGCGACGCAATTTACCTTGTGGCGCCATCTCCCGATAGGCGCAGCGAACGCAGCGAACAGAGAACAGAGTACGCGGTCAGAATTGAATCGCCCGAGTTATCGGAGTTGCCGCCGTAGCTTTCGGAGTTCCCAAGTTGCGCAAATAACGCCGCCTCGCTGGTGTCGTTGTGTGGGCAGAAATACTCATTGAGACGAAACAAAACTATTCGAGCCTCTTCAAACGGAGGCATCTGAACAACGAAGACAGTGCCCACATAGAAGATATCTGGAATAAAATTGACCTGAGCAAAACATTGTCTCCGTTCGCTCTTTTTTTATTATTAATATTTTGGTGTTGTTTAGAGAATGTTGGGCATTCTCTCGGCACTGTGGTCTGTTGTTAGCCATTTCATATCGCATACCAGTGAAGCATTGACTGCAAGAGGAAGTCGGCGAGAACTGTTTTCAAAACACCGCACGACCCAGGGGCTGCCTTCTCTGGTATCCGCGAGATACCGCGGAGCCACGCGAAACGCGGCGGGCGGCAACAAATGGGAACTGCGCAGACTTTTTACACCCAGCGAATTCGATCGGGGACAACAAAGTTTTCCGCATATGTGAACGAGGCTTTATCGGAGATGCCGCCGGATGTGTCGGGGTTCCCAAGTTGGGCAAATGGTGCCATCTCGCTGGTGTCTCGTTGTGTCGGCAGAAACACTCATCGAGGCTAAACATCATTCGACCCTCCTCGACAAGAGGCATCTGATCACTTATCAAGGTACAAAAAAATTTGAGTAGGCGTAACTCCATAGTGACTGACAAGTTGAAAACGGCAGGAACGGTGCCTTAGTTGTTCTGCGTCCAGCCTCCAGCGCGAGCTTACTTTCGACGATGCGTCGGCGAGCGCGCGAGCGTAGCCTGAGAACGGCGGAAGGCACGGAACGAGTGCTGGAGGCCCGCATTTCGAAAGACACGCCTTGCCTTTCTCATTCTGGCAGTTCTTATAACGTTGTTACATTTTCGTGGAACTTGTAACATTGTATTGTTAGTTTCCCGCAGAGCAAAAAAAAAATTATTGATATAAATTAGATTTCTTTCGATATAAACAAAATTAATTTGGTTTAAGTCACTGAAGCTAGAAAATTGTGATTATTTACCAATATATGTATTTCTCATAATGGCAGGCTGATTGATCAATTAGTCCGGTCATTGAGAAATATGCGGAAGAAATAATTACTAATGTAAAGTACAGTCTAATTAGACACTTTTTTATAGGTGTAAATCCCCGCTACACTTGATCAAATACAACTTGATTTGTTTTTAGATAGATAAAAAGTTTTGTTTTAGTTTTCTTTCGCGTTTCAATTTGATTGCAATAAACATTCCTCTTCTCGTTTTTGTTTTCTTTTTCTTTGTGTGTGTGTTTACTGCAATGCAGCAGGATGTTATGTACCCTAACAACGAAGTGGAAGGCATCCATCCCAACGCTCCGATTTCCTCGGAAGACCACTTCTTTTTCTCGTGTTCAGTCCGTGTATCCTTTTTCGTGCTTGCTAATTATTTGAGTTAACTACAAAACAAATGCAGATAGAAATCACCAAATTATCGACAAACGGTAAAGAAAAATATTTTTTCGGGCTTTTATTTTATTTTACGTATTTATTCCGTTTTTTCTTTCTTTTTCTTTTTTTTTTGGGGGGGGGGGAGAGGTTGATTTAGGTCACTGTAGTAAAACTGGTTCAATTTAAATTACAATTTAAATCATATTGATTTTTATGCTCCACCCTGGTTTCCCGACGTTCCCCCGCGTGGAGGCGTTGTTGTTTACGGATAACTTGCACTGATCCTGAAAACAGTGCGCGATAACGCTATAGTGTTACTGTAGTATTCAAAGTTCGCCGCGTAAAACAAATATCGGCAGCCTCACGAAAACGGACCAAGGGCACACGACGGAGAGCAACGTACTCCGCCCAGACGCTGTCAAGACTTTGAGTTCAGGCTGTGAACTTCGCTATACGCTTTGATTAGGGACACGCCGCGCAGCGCAGTCTCCGACAGAGGAGCTTGGCTTTCCGAGCCTACTTCGTGACTCTCCTCGCTCCTTGATTTTAAGTGGAGGACCTTGATACCGGAGTCCGCTCCGACGGAAATCGGACAACGAGATCGCTCGGCGTCCCTTTCTGAACGGCGAAGCTGAAAGCGAATTCGGATCTTGGTCTCGACCGCCGTCCGGATGGTATACCAGATTAGGGCAAAAAGCTCGAACTTATACCTTTTTGTATCTTCCTATAATCGCGCACATTTGGGACGCAAAGGTATCTCAAGAATTGTTTCGTGTCAAGGGCTCAACTAGATGTGCGCGGTGAGAGACGTGCAGTGGTTGATCTCTTGTTCGGAAAGGAGAGAAAAGGGGGCGATGCGCTCTGAATTGTCTACTGTGTTCATTCGTGGCACGCTCACGCAACAAAAGATGGCAGCGGCGAAGGGCGAGACATGTGTGTTCACTAACGCGAAGGAGGACGATAGCGTCCTAAGGAAAAAATAAAAGGTGAGCCCTAAAGCTGCATTCAGGAAGAGCTAAGGTGGTAGCGAATGAAGAATCTTTTATTTGGGCGCATTCACTTTAATTGTTGCCGCTGTTCGAACTCTCGTGCAGTTCAAATCTGAGAAATTATGTCCAATCTGTCCTTGAATCCCGCTTTCAACTTCCGGAACCTGTACACGAAAGACCGTGAACAGTCACTCAAATTATATTTCGTTTGAAAAGTAGTTTTCAGTGCTGCCAAATGCACGTGAGCGAACGTGTGGTTCTGCAGAATATTTTCTGAGCACAAGCGGTCGTATAGGAAAAGCGATTTGAAAACTCACGCTCTCGCTCCCGTGCTTTTGCCAGCATTAACAGCAACTTGCAACAGCCTTCCGTGTCCGCGCGCTCGTGTAGTTTGAGCGCTATTTAAGAGACCATACAGCTCCCGTAGCGTTCGATTCGTTTCTTCTGTTAAAACCGAGCAAATGACTATTTTTGACCTAGGTTTTTGGAGACGTTGTGAATATGCTAAACGTATCATAAACACCCGCGTGTTTCAGTGAACCAGAAACAGTCAACAGTTTTCGAAGCCTTGCTGGCATTTCGATATAGCGAAGGTAGGTAAACACCCCCCCCCCCCCCCACACACACACACACAAAAAAAAAGAAAAAGAAAAGACAATACTCCAACACACTCAAAAAACGTTTTCAGTGTTTTATTTTGCTCGTGAAACAGACGACTGGTTCTTGATGGCCATCTTGGCCGTTTTCAGAGCAGGCTCCCTCCCTGAAGCGTGATCACAGTGCGCTTTCTTCGTCGGTGAAAGCTCTCTTCGAGTGCGCATTTTCAGCTTGTCTTCGCTTATCCGTGGTATCCGTAGCCCTTGCCGAAGCCACCGAAGCCTCCATAACCGCCCCTGAAGCCGCCGTAACCTCCGTAGCCGCCGCCGAAGCCTCCGTAGCCGCCGCCGTAGCCGAATCCGCGGCCGAAGCCTCCTCCGTATCCACCGTAGCCACCGAAGCCGCCGGCGCTAGCCAGGGCCAGGACCAGGGCGAGGGCGAGGAGAGCGAGCTGGGAGAAGTCACGATACATGTATGGCATTGCTGATGGAACCAACACAGGGACCGAAACACCGTTTTCTGACGTTACGTATAAGTCATCTAAAAATTTTACTCAAATGGCGCGTGCAAATCTACTCTTTGAACTGGTGGCCACCCTTCACACGATGCACAGAGATCTCGGTGACTCTCGATCAACGTTATTAGATTTGTTCAGTTACGGAACTGCCCAAAGAGGTTGCTTGCACGAGCCCCCTCACTCACCACGACTCGCCTCCCGTCACTCGACACGCCGTACGGCTCCTATGGTAACTGCAGTGTATTCAATTGAACACGTTCGTTTCGAAGCACAGCGTCCAGATGGAGTTCGACCGTACTCTCTGAAGCACACAGTTAAGAAACGAGAATCTAGATGACAGTTCAGCCGCGTCTGCTGTGATACGCACATTAGGCGCGTTGGCGAACGCAAACTTTGCACCCTATCCTTGGCGTACCCAGTGCTGGGCATGTCTGGTGTGGAAATGGTAGACTTCGGTCTTTCTTTTCATTGAGGTTTATTCACATCGCTGTATAAAGAAGCTAATGCGGTCCAGAACGATAGCGGTTGTTTCCGATAGCATCGGCGAAAGCTACGGAAGGTTTAGATGTTGTATTTTTTAACATACAATACGTATTCGGTGAAAGTAACTTGATGGTAAACGTATGACACAAATCTGAGACAGGAAACCGAGATGCGAAAGCATTACGACCCAAAAGAATATTTAACTGCATAGTCATCTCCGCAGCAGAGCTCCCTCGCGGGTGGCGCCTCGCTTCCATCCGCTGACGTAAGCGATCATGTGACCGCTGTGAACACCAATGGCGTTCTCGCCGGAAGTCAACCATATGAGTCTCGGTATGCATAAACGATCTGTATCTAGATTCACCGACCAAAAAGCGTATTCTTCGTCTGGCGAGTTTGTCAGGTATGAGCAGCTAGAGTGCTGTTTTATGTAAACTTTCGCTTTTTCTTAAAGTTTACTCAGGCACAATGGTGGGCGTAGTTCTGTAGATTCGCGTATTTTGTAAATAAGCTTATGCCGTCCCGCTTATTTCACTACTATGGTGTTTGTAAAAAACATCTGATGCACGATGCTTAAGCGCTAAGCTCGGTAGCTCCTTGTTATACATTCGCGCATATCTACGTATTACACTAGCTGTACGCACGACGTATGTTTATACAGACACTTGAAACTACTCAAGATCATAGGAATAGATTTCCTCTAAACGACGCTGACATCCTCCAAGAGGCACAAAGCGGGACACTGTTAGCGTGAACAAGCGATCGCCGGTTTTCTTTCTGTTTATCTCTTAGAATCGAAGGGCCGTCACAGAAGCTGTAGGGTGGTGAAAATTGTTAATTTAGAGAACTAACTAAGGGGTCAAAATTGATGCCCCCAATACAACTTCGAAGCAAAATCTGAAAAAGCGCCAATGTCGTGATTGCGCTAACAGTGCCACGCAGTGTACGTGTCAGATAATGGCTTCCTTGCACTACAGCGCTGCACTGCTGCAGAGCTAACAAAATTTCTAACAAAAATTTGAAATATTTTTTTAAATTAAGAAATAGAACAAATGTGAATTATCTGTAACTTAGAGCTCTAAGTCACCGTGTAATTCAGTGATGTCCCTAAACTCAGCGCTCAAAGAACTAAAAAAAAAAGATTCTTAACAGAATCTGCTTTACGGTTTTAGTTTACCTAGTTGGTCCATAGTTGATGATGAGGACAGCTGAATCTTAACCAAACACGAAGGGAAGAAATGGACAAGAACACGCTTTAGAGAATATTAGGTTTCTGTGTGGCACCACACGACGTCATAAGGTTTGCCGAACGTATGCATTAGCCTAACTTGCTTCGTCACGCAGATACATAACAGGGTTTACTTTTGCGCTCTGTACACGGTCCTCGCACCGGGACTCTGACTTCAGCTCGGTGCTGGATTGTTCCTATATCTGAACGCGAGGTCCTTTGCACAACTCACCAGGGCCTTCATGTTGCTTGTCTGGGTCTGGATAACAAACTGTGGTTCTATCGCTGCGGCGGCGTCCCTTTTATACACCCCACCAGGGGCGTTTTCCACGCGGGGTTCTCGGCCCTGGAGGTCCCTCCCTCCCTCAGTCGCAACTGGAGCACCGACTGGGAAAGTTCAAGGCTCGCCTGCTCGACGAAAACGAGCGGCCGGCACCCACCAAGGTCGAACTAATCCCCGCAGAAGAGGCGGCCCCCATTGGTCACACTGGGGGGCGCTCTCCCAACGGAAAGCACGTGAGCTGCACTGCCCCCCTTGCCTGCTCCCACGAGCGGGACACTGGATAGGGCACCACCAGAGGTCCACTGCTGTAGTATTGCTCGCGGGTCTTATGCCCCCGTGGTGCCGGTCACTAAGCAATGTAAACTTCTTTGAGGAACGTTTTCACAAAGTGAGCTAGCGTTAAGGTCACAAAGGCAGCTAGCTTCGAGGTCTACCCACTATACTTTCAATCGGAGCCAATTAGAGCTCGGCGTTCTGACGTCACCGCAACACGCAAGAAGCAGACAAACTTCCGCGCCGCGTAGGGTCACTGAGAGCGCAGGGTGTGGTGAATCCCTAGGATCTTATTATCTCTCTGCAGCCGATTAAGATTGCGGCACAAACCAGTAAGAACTTCGAAGGACAAATGATGAAGTATACGATGCGTGGAATTAAGCATTCACGCCCTGCGATTCTTAGGATGCAAATGACTATAATCACGAACGACTTACGAAACGCAGAGTGGCTTAATATGTCAACGTTTTTTTGCTTTGTGTATGCTAATATGCGATAATCTCATGGGGAGATTTTTTATAATAATCTCATCCGCAGGTGAGCAACAACGCGAAGCACGGAACAGTTGAAGCGTTACAGTGCAACGAAATTTATCAGAGTATCTCAAACGTAGGGCTGTTCATACGAGTACTTGGCACGGTGTGTATCAGAAGTCACTCAACTACTTATAATGCACATTTTACGAGTCTGCCCGTAAATATATTTCGTTATGAAGCATGAAACATGAAGCATGTCTATACAATTTGCGAAACACAGGTGGGACTGCAACGTTTCCCATATTGCCATAAGAAACGCAGGGGTATTCTTATACCTGCTATCCAGCCAGTCATGCTCTCCATTTGGCTTTGTTTTTAACATTACGGCACTCCGGGACATCGAAAAATTAGCAAACTCGTGATAGGAGCTAGGGTCCGGCTTTGGGAATCCTGACGTGACAGTTTGAATCATGCGCCTCGGTTGACACTGATGACTGAAGCGAACCATCCGTTGAATGGAGCTCAAGTTGAACGAGTCCAATCAATTCGAGACATCGCTCGAGTCGCATACACGTTGAAAGCAAAGTGGAGAGTAAAAAATTAAAATGATTTAAATCGTCATTTAAGTCAGGCCGGTTTTACTACGACGATTTAAATCAAACCCTTCCCGCAAACTTATTCACAAAAATAATTTTTATTTACTGAACTGTCTATCGTTTCGTGCTTTCTGTGTACCCTTGTTTCGTATTTAAATCAAAGAAGATGTAAGCAGAATATATTAATAGCAGGTAGAACACAAATAACTCTACAAAACAAATTAAAGCGTTGAGCTTCTTTTTTTTTCCAAGGTTGTTTTTTTTTGTCAGTTACGTACGTGATGTCCTATTGCAAGCATATCAGAATGCGAAAGAAGAAGTAAATATTGTTTTTGTTACTAATGAATATCTAAGCTGTTTATGTTCTAGTATGGCGGGCTTACATCAATAAAAATTGTTAATTGAACTGCACTTCAATCTTTTAAATTAAAATAATACTTTCTTCCGCATATTTTTGAATGATCGAATCAGTTCGCGGTGTTTAAAAATACATATATTGATAAACCATCACTTTTATATAGTTACAGGGATTTAAAAAAAAAAAAAAAACTCAATCTGACTAAAATCAAATAAGCCTGACTGATTTTTTCTTCCAAACTCTTTTTTTGTTTTGTTACTTTGGTTGAAAGGTTTACAAGAGTCTTAGATACTTATTTGTTTAGTTTTGTTTCTTTCGGCGGATGCAAATCACCTGACTGCGCGCAAACAAAACCGGGTCGTCGGCGGCGGGCGGCCGCAGGAGCCCTCCTCCCGCCTCAGGGAGGCTGCGCGACCGTTCACCGCGCATACCGTCTCCGAGATCGGAAATCAGCGGAAAGCGATTTGCATACGACGCGCGATTGCGAAAACAGCTCTCTTAATCCGAACCGGCTTACCCCGTCAACGGCCGGAGTCGTGTTCGTGGACGCACTGACCCACCGCGCCCATTACCCTGGCCATTGCAAAAACCTCGAAAATCTGCGAGATGGAGAGCCGACAAAGAGATATCGTTTACTGCGCGCCCCGAACTTGCGGAGGTAGGTCTTAATTGCGAAATTGGCAGCGGGATTTATTCAGAACAAACTCGTATTGTGTTGTCCCGAGGGTGACTGTCGACGGTACGCTGTTCTTGTTTTACGTTCTCCCGTCTCGGAGGCTTTTATCGTATTATTGTCCGAAACGGTCTTTCTTTTAGTCATTGCGGTAAGTGTATGCACGTTGGGCGGGTGCGTGGCGTGGTTACTTCACAGAGAAGACCCAAGCAGGGAACCTGCACCACTGGTTTATCCTAGACCACTATAGATGGACCGACTGTTCATCATCAACAACTAGTTGGCCCACTGGTCCTTCCTAGAATTCTAGTTGAACCGATGCTCTATCCCGGACCACCACGTTGAACCGCTGATCCCTTCTGACCACCGCCGGTTCATCCTGGAAGTTAGAAGCTCCGCCTTCAGCGCGAGCTCGCCGGCTTCCGCAGTGCTTTGGTTGCGCGTGCCTGCGCGCTCAGACTTGTGTTAGCAAGGGCAGAAAGCTCGCGCTCAAGGCGGAGCTTCTAGTCTCAGCTAAGGGACCGCTGGGCCTTTCTGGACTATTAGTTGGACCGCTGGTCTATCTTGGGTCACTAGTATGACCGCTGGTCCATGTTGGATCACTAGTTGGACCGCTGGTTCACTTCTGTATCTGCTTTACGACCTTCGCTTATTTGATTGCCCCAGCACTATACTTCGTTTCAGCTTGAGTCCAGACGCAGCCGATGCTACAAGCGCGAGCTCCGGGCTTCCAGCGTCCCTGCCAAGCACGCGCCCTCGTGCAGTACAGGCACTGTTCAGGGCCACACGCTCGTGCTTGTAGCCTCGGCTGCGTCTGGACCCAAGCTGAAACGAAGTATAACCCCTTCCAAAACGAGAAATACTTCAACGTCGGGGAATCAATAGAAACAACTTGCCATATGCAGTGCTGTGCACGTTATCGTTCAATACAATTAAATTTACTTTATTTTTCCAGAAAACACCGTGGAAATAAATATGGGCTACAAGTTGCATTAACAGCTTGTCCACGCCCATAAACCTCTTCATGTGGCAGTCACAGTTTTACAACATTAACGTTTTTTCTTTTATGATACAAAAGATAGATTTAGAAATACTATATGAATAATAGAGATAAATTGTTTACCATATAACAACGAACTATTTAGACAAAATTTATAAATCTAGGATACTGATAACAAAACAATAAGATTAGGGAAAATAAAAAACGCACGTGCATTTAGAAAACAGTTTTAAGAATCAAAGAAACAATTCTACGCATATCTATCTATATTCACAACATATATTCTCAATTACTTAAAAGTGAAGTAGTCTGTATTTTTGCGTCGTTTAAGGAGAAATGGTATATTGCATTGTAGGGATTATAATTTATAAATTGCACGAAATTTTGGAAGGAACCTAGCATCAGTATTATGAGTGTTTAATGTAGCAGTTTTGGGTTTTAACTATGCAATGCTGGTCAAGATGCTCTTTTGAGTGGATTCCTGTGGTCTCCCTTCCCCGATGGCTGCAATAACGGCCACAGGTCCGAACACTCGGCTTCCTTCGCCGTGAGCTCCGACCTGATTGTGAAGCGAAGGGCCACCTGGCTTGCGGGGCCCTCCTCTCCCCCTCTCTCGGGGGGACCGATTTCCGTTTCCCCGCTCGGATGCGAATCACTGCTGACAGGCGAGGAGGTTTCGCCTCTTGTTTTCCCGCTTTCGGGAGGGGGACTCGTCCGGTGACCGCGAAAGAGATAGGACAGGTGTCGGCGACTTCTCCGATGCTTCCCCCATCTTGGCTCTCCGGAACCCCGCGTCTGGCAGGTAAGGACCTTTTCTTACCTTGCCGGCGCGGGGGACATTTTGGATGGGGACATAGTAGTTCTTTTAGAAGAGTATTATAATAAATGCTCTTGGACTCTGTTCTTACTTTGGTACGTGTGTCTTGTCTTCCGCTATATTCGAGAGAGTGAGACAAGGTAGGCGATCACTGGCACCGACGGAGGTAATTAATCGAACCGACCCGCGGTAATGTAGCCCTAAACGTCGTCTACATTGCCGCGGAGATGTGGGGACCGCGCTACTAGGTTTGACGTCTCCTTTGAGATCGCCACCGCTGTTGAGATAACCCTTTGGTTACTCTATCGGTACCTGTGTTGGTAGCCAGCAAAATCCCACACCTTAAAACACAAAAGAGAAGTAAAATGACAGAGAATACGGAAGTCATACATTTGTTCTACGCTGATAATAATATGTCAGAGAAAAAAACTACGCGTCGAAGAAAGGTACCGAAATTTGCAGTATAGCAAACTATTTTCTTTTGTAAAATATGTAAAATATGTATATATATATATATATATATATATATATATATATATATATATATATATATATATATATTTGTTTTAGTTGTGGTTGCCCATACTAAACTACAGTAAGTTAAATAATAGTGCATGGCAAATGTGTAGCTTTGTATTTGCTGGAAGTAGCCGTCGACAACGGGAGAAAACACCACGTAATGGATATTACCAATGTGGACATATCAAGTCAAGTAAGTGTGTAGAAAAGGTGACGCCAAAAATGTTACGTTATTTTATCATTTGTGTTTCTTCATCATCATATTCAAGAACACTTTGAGATTCAACTATCTTGTTTTTCGGCCGGAAAAGCATAACTTTAGTTTTTATAGGATTAATCCTAATACGATTTGACTCCGACCAGGAAGCCAATTTGTTAAGAATTTCATTACATTTCAGTTATAAAACGTTCACATCAGGACCAGAAGTATATACTGCTGTCGTCTGCATATATGATATATCTTACGGTATAATCGATATTTACAATACCCCAGAACGCTTCCTAGGGTACGCCAATCAATACAGGCAGAAATCGCGACCGCCTATTGTCAATAGGAACAGACTGCACCATGTTGCATAGATACGATTTAAGCAGTGCGAGGCGTTTGCCTCCAATTTTATACAATGAAAGTTTGTGAGTCAAGATGTAAAGTTTGAGGCAACCAAATGCCTTACTGAAGTCAATGAAAAGGCCAAGAGTGTAAAGAATATTTTCAATATTCTGTAGAGCAATAAAGACGGGACAAAAAGACGAAGAAGCACACAGGACAAGCGCTAACTGGCCACTAAAGTTTATTGAATGCTTCCAACCTTGCTGTTTTTAATATGAATGTTCATTACCAACTTGCCCAGCAGACCAAGCTTTTTCAATATTCTGCAGTACAAATTAATTAGGAAGCAAAGAAAGTACGCTTTTTTTTTCACCCGTGAAGAAAAAAGAAGATCATCTTACCGTGACGGTTTACCTTCCGGTGAATGCAACAGGTTGCCGAAAATAGGCATATAACAGTTGTTGATTTAAATGTTGGAGAAAGCGGATGTCAAATCAAATTTGTAGGTTTTACGTACCAATCCAACGAGGGACATCTGGCACGACCCAGCGGAGGAACTCAGAATTAATTTTGACCACCTGGAGATCTTTGGACGTGCTACCGAAATCTTGCTTACACGGCGCCTTCTCCGCGATAAGCCTCTTCCGATTGCGCGCACCCCGGCCAGGAATCGAACCCGCCGAGGCTTATTATTTTATTATTTTTATTATTATTGTTATTATTTAATTTTTGCGGAGTTACCGAGGCGGCTGGAAGTGCATGCGTGAAACTGGACAAAAGATCAAAAGATTATATTGCACAAAAGTGCAATATAAAAGCGCAAATAAGATTTTTTTGCATGTTTTTTAGAGGGAGTCATGTTGATGACGCGTCAGCATTGACATTGCATCAGCGCCTCAGCAGCGACGTCACTGCGTCCACACCTCAGCAATGAATGGAATGACAACTCCGGATGTGCTAATTGTGAAGATGGACATATTAAACTCCGGAAGATTTGAAGTTTTGAACTAGATGCTCAGGCTCGTACACCCAATTAAGCTTCACAGTTTAGCCCGTGCTTTACGATTCTGAACATGGAGGTCTTGCGCTTTCTGAATGACGCAGGACTCTCACAGGCGAGCGCGCAGAGATCAAGCATATAGGCAGGACGGTGACCGCCCTCCCTAAACCTGGTATCTGCGCTCGCCTGCGTTCTTAATCTTGATGCCATTCAGGGACTGTTCGGCAAGGCGTGGTTTATTTTCCTCAAGCCCCGTGCTTCATGATTCGTCGGTTTTCAAGGTTCTTACCAGCTAATGTCGTGATCTTATATTGACTGCGGATCGTTAGTAAGGTTGTCGGGACTAGAGTCGTCCTTCATTTCTGAAGCTGTCAGCGATTAAGGGCATGAAGACATTTTAATGGCTAAAAAGGATAGACAAGCGATTATTAAAATATTTCTTATTTGTCTGAATGTTAAAACGATTTCAGCATTCTACGGACAAACTCGTGTTTTACGAACAAACTGGCTCGCCTTTACGTCGCCAAGCATAAACACTGGTGTTTACATTTACGTTAGCAACGTAACACCTTGCCGGTGTTACGTTGCTCGCATAGGTAACGCTTTCAACTTCATTTCGAGCGACGCGAGGTTAACAGTTTCTCCCGTGTATCGATAGAGAAGCGGAATAACAGTATTCCATTTATCGTGGAAACCTATACGACAACTTTCACCGCGCGGCAGCGAGAGCGATAGTACTAAACGATAAAGCGAATACAGCCGGTGCGTAGAGTTGCAACATTCTAACCTCGGGCGGTTCGTAGGACCCGCTTTGCATCTGTTGGTGGCCAAGCGAGACCTCTACTAAAAACTTACTTTTTTGGTGTTTTTTTGCTCATCTTGCATGCCATTAAATTTTGTCTCATCGAGCAATAAATTTGGATACGGAATAGTTGCAGAAAAAATCAACATTAACCGAGAAATAAAACGCAGCATCTGTGAACTAAAAATAGTAATTATGTTCTCGATTATTGGTCACATTGATGGGATGTCAGAAGTACAAACGACCTGTCCCTTGTTCTAAGTCAAGCATTGTAGCATACACTGCGGCACGTTGGCTCAAAAAAGACAAAAACGTTTTCTTCTTATTTTTATTGTTACCAATACTGGTTAGCGAGAGAAGTACGCACCTAAAGCACAAATGCATTCTATTGCGATGTATGCGAATCAGTTTCTCGAGAACCATTCAAATACTGCGGCGATGGCAGCTTTTATGGCATATGTTTTAGCCACCTGGAGCGTCCTATACACATCAAAGTAGCTGCGGTCTTGAATCAGTGGCACACACAGAAAAACTTCCTTCTTAAATTTCTTATGTTGTGTGAGACTAAATTTGTCAGCTGACGTATTAGGGCGACTTTGTCCTTTTTCATGGAAATCCATCAATTTTGTTCCACTCATGACATGACTTTAGTCAAGGCTCTCTCTTTGAGGAGAACCAGATCTCTGTCCGCATCAGTAAATTGGGTGAGGCACTAAAACTAGATTAGCCCTTTGAAAAATGTAGTAAAAAGCACTAAGAAAACAAACTTATTCTCTTTATTTATATGTAGGTTTGTTAGATTAAGTCAAATGCTTGTTCAATTCACGAGAAAGTGCTGATGTCTTGAAGCGAACGAGTACCGTGCGAATCACTTCAATATCACGTTCCTTCTTTGCAGATGGTAGTTTAAAAAAAAAACAGCAAGAACACAGCAGCTATAGCCACTAACACAAACTCTGGAAGATAAAAATTACATTGTTTAGTTTAAAAACAAAGACAGAAAACACCGATGCTTGTGTGAGCAATTGCTCACGGACGCCTGAACGAGTGCTCGAGCATTCCGACGATTATTGCAATGTGCGAATTCATTTGCGAGAAGCTTGGACTGACACCTTTCTAACACAACGTAGCTTAATCGATAATTTAGTTGTTGCTGTTAAAGACATATTTATTGAGTCTACTTAAAGAAGAGAAAGACGGAACGATGGGTGGATGCCCCTATTCCGGGGCTCCACAGTCCTTGGACGCTATCTCTCTCGTTGTCAGCAGTTCCTGTTGGCTCATGGTCCTCGCTGCGACCTCCTATCGTTCCGTCGTCGGGTTCGTGAACGGCACTAGGCCGGGAATCTTCAGATCGATCATTTAGTAGACAGACATATCGAGACTTTTCGTGGTTCGTGCGCAAATGCCCTGAGTTGCTAGCAGAAGCTCGGGCCACGTCACGCACAGACTAAGCACGCACCCGCACGCTCCGTTTATCCACAGCGTACGATCTCCGAAAAGCTCTCTGATAACACCGTTACGGTTGTTTACGTTACCTACAGTACCCGCGAAACCATACCCTTGACCCAGCTCGCAATTTAGCAATTACAAAAATGAGACAAAGGGGAAGCAAAGCAACAAAAACAACATCAATAATTTCTCGCCGTGTCTGCCAGGAAGCGAGCTGGCTTATCTCCGGGAAGTTGGTGAGTTGTCTGGTCGCTGGCTTGCTCTATGACGAGTGGTTAGAGGCTCGTGGATTTGGGCCGACCGCCTGCCAAGGGCACGAGCCCTTGGCCAACGTACACGGGCTTTCGTAAATCGTACATGGGCACTCGTGCGTTGCCTAAAGGCAAGCCCGAGGGCACCACGGAGGCGCCGTATAGCACGCCCCAGAAGCACCGTTGCTGGGGCCGCAGATACTCGCAAAGGTAGCGGTGTATCGCACGACGTGCGCGGCAGGTCGGCGCGAAAATCCCAAGGAAATCGCGCTAAGGCCGCCTGTTCTTTCGTTTCTCGTTTCCTTCGGCAAACATTGTAACATTGTATACGCACGGTGGCCGGATCAAATTAGTGGGCCCGTAAGCGAAACAAAAAGAATGCGTACCAACTTGAGTGAGAGAACGTTCAAATAAAAGCGAACTCTGAAAAAGGGACTGCGATACTGTCTCAACGAATTGGAGTGGGCTGGTAAGTTACAGGGTACGGGCTTAAAGTTGAAGACGTCTCAGAGAGGTCGACGAAAGGACTTCCTCCTTGATGTTAACGGATGGTCTGTAAGACCCCTGCCACCGCCCGCGAGCATTAGTGAGATCAATCCTCACATCTTGCCAGTTACGATAGCTGGTCCATCAGCGGACTGGCGTGACGGTCAGTGTATTAGCAACTCAGCAGGGACGCGAACCGGAAAATACAACGGTTTCTGTTACGGTTATGGTTACCGTTTCCTCTTGATATCGGTTTCGTTTCGGTCTTTTTACGGTTTTAATTTTTACGGCTTTGGTTACCGGTTACACGGTAATAAAAACCGGTTTATTTTGGTTTCTCCAATAATTTGTTTTATTGAAATGCTTGACAGCCGTTTTATAATAAACAGTTTAAAGTAGTCCCAGATATCACAACAACGGGAAATTCAAGGAACTTAGAAACGTCTTAGTAATTCGAATTGGTAAAAAGTTGCACGCGTTTCTGATCTCCATCGCTTTTTCACTATACATCGAAACTTCGTCTCACCCTACGATGGACTAAAGGCAGAAGCTACGAACCGCCAGATCCAATCACGAGCCACTTAGACATTGCGTGGTATTTCGCTTCGATGCACGTATCGGTGCCCGCGTCTCGGATCACTGATGGGAATGGGCGGACAGTGGTTCGGATCGAGCAATGAGTGACTCAACAATTTTACATTGCAAAGAAAGTCACGACGTACTGGCTCTTTGCAGTGTCGAAGCTATAAAAATGACGCAGCGTTTTTGGATTCGGAGCATTATTCGTCCAAACCTAATCAATGCTAAGCGTGTCATAGTTTAGCGTGGAACGTGATTGGACCTGGCGGCCCGTGGCTTTGGCCTTTAGTCCATCGTAGGATGAGACGAAGTATAGTGGCATTATATGGTTTGTTCCACAAGCTTACATGTTATTCGCAGTGCTTAAAGTCAGAGGGTCTCAAGGATCTCGGATCCCCCACGGATTTCGACGGGGGTCTGAGACCCATTTGGGGGAGTAGGTCCAACCGTCGCGCCTTTAGCGGCGAAGTTGAGAACTAAACCCATGGGTACAACATGGATTATTTGGGCTTCTTTGTGACGCAGCGTTCGGCCGTGTCAGCGTTTAGATGCAGATGTATGTTATTAGTTTAAAGGCTAGCTGCTTGTCAAAATATGTGCCACTATACCCCCTCCCCCCCCCCCTTCCCCTCCTTCCTCAGGTGGCCTTAACAGAGACCCCCTGCCACCGGTGGAGACTTTAAGCCACCGCTTCCGCTTTGTTCGTGCGGAGTTTGTAAACAACCCTCAGAAATTTCCCACTGGGTGCTGGAGGAACCACTCGCATCTTCCCGTCGCTATAGTTTATTGCAACCTAAGTCATGCAGAAGAGTCTTCGGCCACACTGAAGAAAGGAGCAGAACTATAGCCCTCCTCTAGTAAAATACTGCTATGTGGAATAAAGTAAGAAAATTGAGAGCTGGGCTAATTGGTGAAAGCCAAACGTAATGTAAAGCAAAACAATCAAGTCTAAGGAGAGGAGCGAAAAACACAGAAAGCTGAAAAATATGTCCTGTGCTGTTCGTTCCTTTCCCGGGTCTTCGTTGTTGTGCGATGATGCACCTACGCCATGTTTGCTATTTCCAAGCAAATGCATGTGAATATAGAGGCGCACGTCTCTCGCCGTCCGATTCTGTAACGCTAGAAAAAGTGTGCCTTGATATATAAGAAACAAATAAAAAGGTGCTGACGCACTTTATTATATATATATATATATATATATATATATATATATATATATATATATATATATATATATATATATATATATATATATATATATATATATATATATATATAAATCAAGCCCCCGATAACCGAATGTCAGAGCTCAGAGGGCACTGTTCTCGTTGGCACCTCCAGGCAACGGTGAGTCTAGAGCACTAAACGAAACTCGAACTACTTTCAATCTATCTGAGTCAAAAGCAGTCCAACAGTACGTAAGGTAGCAGTAGCACAGGACTACTAAACTCCAACCTGTCTCGATTTAAAACGCGTTTCATTTCTCTTTTTGGGGAAGTGCTCGTGTGACCGGGAGGGAGGCGCGGGAATGTGTGTGTGTGCGTGTGTGTGTGTGTGTGTGGGGAGGGGGTAGGGGAGGGAGCCGCGAGCCGCACTCTAACACACGAAGAGCCGCATGCGGCTCGCGAGCCGCAGCTTGGCCACCCCTGGGATAGAACATGTACAAAAGCGATTTGTGCGCATCATTTACGACCGTTATTTTGGAAGAAAGTGTTTTTATGAATATAATTCGATTTTAGCAAAATTAACATTGGGCACCTTATGTAAAAGAAGGTCTGTTCGGGATGTTCAGTTTTTACATAGGCTAATTCATAACGCAAATAGACAGCCCTACTCTCCTCACCTCTGTTCACTTTCGCATTCCACATAGAACAAACTCTAGACATCCAAGAGTATTGTACAGGCCAGACCTCATTCAAAACGCATCACCGGTTTCGCGTATCCAACATGTTTTAAACACGCAATTTATTGACGTTGATATTTTTAAGTACAAACCTGTCTTTTGGAGAACGATCATTTTGATACATGTGTTTTAATTGGCATATAGACATTCTTGTGTGCTTGCATATTTTTTCACAACTCTCATTTTGTGTGTATTTCAAGTGTGTGCTTAACCCAGTAGGCTTTCGAGCTGTTCGTTAGCACAAGGGAAAATAAATATTGATTGATTGATTGATTGATTGATTGATTGGTTGATTGATTGATTGATTGATTGATTGATTGATTGATTGATTGATTGATTGATTGATTGATTGATTGATTGATTGATTGATTGATTGATTGATTGATTGATTGATTGATTGATTGATACGTAAAAACAGCCGAACCATTCCTTTTTGAGACCGGTTTTCTCAGAAAGGAATCATTTTGAAGCATTTGCCATAGTACCAGTGATCGGCTCGAGGGCTTTACATTTTATACTCCGTTTTAGGCTGGGGTCTGAGTTGAATTCAAAAGGTTCCCTGGCGAGTCTCGGGTGCCTAAACTTCAAAAGTGTAATGAACCCGTAAAAACGTCCGAATTATACCCACTTCAACACAGTATTTTTTTAATGATTACTTTTGAGGTATTTGTTATAGCACCACGATGTGCTCAAGGATTTCACATTTTATATTCTGTCTTCATTTGAGGACTGTGTTGTTCTCAAAAGGTTCCCTAACGAGGCGCGGATGCCCAAATTTCAAAAGATGAACGAATCCGTTAAACCGGACGAACGATCCCCACTTTTAAATCGGTTTTCTCAAAAGGAATAATTTTTCAGTATTTGCCATACGGTCTCTGAAAAAAAAAATATATATATATTCTTAAACCCCTTGTCCCATATACGACACCCCAAAACTTCAGTGCGACGTATACAGCACACTGATGTCGAACAGACGGCCCCAACTTTTACGAGGGGCTTGAGAACGATAATATATACCTCATTAAACTGCTAAAGTACGTATCAAAGACAACGAAAAACAATAAAAACACTGAGGTTTTGCAGTAGGGCCAAGAAAACCTCAATTACTTTTTTGTTGTGTAACACGTCACATTAGCTATTTTAATAAGCGGAAACCACCGGCTATCACGCCGCTCGGAAAGTTGGTAATTGTTGATTCGACGTCAGCGTGCTGGAGCCTGTGCGTCGAACTGAAGTTTTGGGTGTCGTTTATGGGACAGGTCGTAAGAATATACCTTTTTTCGTTTTTCTTTTTTTCTGGGGGTGAGTGGCAGGGTGGGCTCGAATGATGCGCATTTTATATTCCGCCTTTGTTTGGGAGCACGAGCACTTAAGCTGGGGTTCCCGATCGGGGCCAAGGTGAACGTGGGCGATTGGGGCCAGTGCCCTCTTCATGTCTGAGGCAGCTAGACCTCCCGACGGAAGCCGCGCGTGATGAGAACGGGAGCACCGCATATCGTCGCCGCCGGGAAGAGATAGAATGACGCGGGAAGGCGGCGAGGCGCCCCTGGAGTCGTAGACGAGGTGTACGCAGGTCTCTCCGACTTCGACGCGATGACCGGCGCGGTCGACGGCATCCTCTTGATCTGCGGAGGTGATCGACGAGGAAGTTACTTTAGCAGGGCACGTCGCGCAAGAAGGCGTCGGAGGGACCTTCGAATTCAAGCCCCTCTAGGTGGAAACTAACGACCTCTTCGAAGAATGCTGCTCGTTATCTGAGGACAATCATGATGCTGTCGAAAATGGGGAGCATAATAAAGGTGCGCGCGGTGGAGGATGAGAGTTAGTGAGTGAAACGGAAGGGGGGGGGGGCCATGTCTAAGCCCGAACAATTACTTTGCTAAGACAATACGTTCTACTCCGCTTATTTGCAAGCAGCAGTCAAACAGATCATAGGTCGTACAAAAGACACTTGGGTTCGTTGCAGACATAATACTGGGATTAACTGGGGACACGCATCGAGAATGTTCGACGCATGTTTGCTGCATACATATGTACACTTGGAGCATGCCTGCAGACACCTTTTGTAGGACCATTGACGGACCGTCATACAATGAAGACCTCAGCAGACTGTCTTTTGTATGATGGTATTAAGGACCGTACACACACCTCCGACTCCTTAGCACCGAGTGCCTTAAAGGCCGCGACCAGACTCGAGATTCTGCAGCAGAAGATCTCCACGCAATGGGAGAGGAGGAAACATGGCAGCGGTGGACAGGGTAGGAGGCGGGAGAGGAGGAAGCGGGGGAAAAGTGAAAGCGCGAACTGGTTGTCGGTCTTTAGAAACAAATATCTTGAAATCTCTGATGACGAGAGAACGCGCACTGGCACGCTGGCGCCATCTATGCGGTGACCCTGGAACTGCATTTCACTAGAGCTGAAGGTTTTTTCCGGTATCTGCGAGGACCGTCGGAATGTATATACGTACTACCTAAGAGAGGTCCCTATCAAAACGCCGAAAATCAAGAGGCCGAATTATGAAAAGGCCGAACGTCAATACGCCGAAAAATTGAAATGCCGAAAATTAAATGCCGAAAAAATGCCGAATAATCAAAATGCCGAAAAGACATAACGCCGAAAACCACGTGAAAAAGAAATGACGCGCTTTGTGACTACCACTTGTTCGTTTTCCGCCAGATCACTTTCCACTGACACGAGCCTGTTTAACTCGTTCTGCAAAGGCACCAGTATCAGTAGATTAAACTGATGTAAAATTTCGTATTTTTTCTATCTGTCGTAAAGCTAGGCATATCAGTCGGACAGGACAGCTCTTATTGGTCAGCAGAAAAAAAAACAGCGCTGCCCAGTGTTCAGAGTACAAGAGCAGCAGCAATGTGCGGCAGTAATCATTTCATTGATTCGGAGGGAAATGGACGAAGACGCGGTTGTGGTGTGCTCCCAGAAGGGAAAAGCAAAACTTAGCTGCAAAGACGGTTATGTTTACGTGCTTGACAAGAAAGTAGGTTCTAGACACTATTGGAGGTGCGAGAAGCGAGGCGAATGCAACGCTAGAGTGATTACCGACCTTCCTGTAGAAGGTACTCACAAGATCATCTCGAAGACAGTGACCCACGCAAGCCATGCTCCGGATATCTGCAGAGTTACAGTTCTTCGTACTCAAGAACGATCAAAGCTCTGGTGGCGGCCTCGGGTGAGGCACCCGTGAAGATTGTGCAGCAGGTCACGCGCAGATGTAGCAGCGTCTTCAAGGCAGCACCTTCCAAGCAATGAAGCCTTGCGCCAGATTGTGAGAAGGAAGAGGAAAGCAGACACTGCCCTACACAAGCCGTCTGAACCGTGCAGGAGCTCATCATCGAGGGCGAGTTCAGAGCAACTTTAGATGGCGTCGGAAGTTTCTGCGTGTGCGACTGCACCAGCTTGCAGATGGAGCTCCGACTCCTACATTTTTTTCACGGACGAAAACTTGAGGAAATTGAACGACGCTCCGATGTGGCTTATGGACGGAACATTTAAGACTGTGTCGCCACTCTTCGAACAGTTATGCACAATTCACGGTTATCTTCAGGTGCCATGTGTTCCCTTTCGTTTACTGCCTAATGACTCGACGAACCCGGATGGCGTACGAGGCGCTCATTCGAAGAAGTGCTGAACTTCGCCGCAGATATTGGACTTGCACTAAATCCAAAAACTGTGAGTACAGACTTCGAACTGGCAGCAATCAATACGATTTCGGTCGTTGCTCCCGTCGTCGGATGTGCATGGTTGTCTGTTCCACCTGTGCCAATCAGTATGGAGGAGAGTGCAGCACCTAGGACTGGCAGTGCTCTACAAAAATGATGTAGATGACTTCGCCATCAAGGTGAGGCAGCTTGCAGCCCTTCCGTTCTTGCCCACCGAAGAAGTACGAGATGCCTATGCGTCCTTGAAACCACTCTTCCCGCAAGAAGCCTCTGACCTGCTGCGATGGTGGGAGGACAACTACCTGCTTGGGAAATCACGCCGTCCGCCGATGACTTGCCGGAGGTCAATCAACTCGCCGTGATCATACGAAGTCCACCGGTATTCCCGCCATCCCTCTGGAATGTGCTTGCCCTCGCTCAGAACGGATTTCCAAGGGGCAACAACGCCATTGAGGCATGGCATCGACGATGGGAGATATTGGTTGGCGTGGGTTTCAAGTTGGCCCTATTAAACGTCTCAGTTTCCTCGGTTATTCTTTGTTTTGTCATCTCGTCATTCGTGACACTATTAGAAGAGAGGGTGAAAGCGCAGGCACAGCGGCCGGCGGAACCTCTCCCTAACTTTGATCAGATTGCCAAGAAAATGTATCTTGACAAGAAACTTTATCTTCCACTATAACTAAGGGATGTCTCGGCATTTTGATGTTTCGACGTTGTGACTTTTCGGCTTTTTGAATTCTCGGCCTTTTGTAGTTTCGGCTTTTTGAATTTTCGGTGTTTTAAATTTCGGCATTCCGATAATTCGGCATTTTGATTTTCGGCGTTTTGAATGCCACCCCCTAAGAGAAATGGTCGTTCATAACATTCACAAAAGTTTTTGAGTAAAAAGAGAAGAGCTGATGCGCGAAAAAAATATACATATATATATATTCGGAACCGCGAAGTGTTCCACGGCTGCCCGATAGGTGGTGCCAGTGCGTTTTCTCGTCGTAAGGAATTTTAAGAGGTTCCAAGGCACACCGGTCCTAAGAGGTCGCAGGTGTGTGGGCGGTTCTTCAGCAGTGGAACCGCGATTGTCAGACAATGCGCCTACTGCACTCATCCGCCCTATATGAGCAGTGGGTGGCCCGCGTCCGAGAATTATCCGAGTCGCTATTGGACACGAGAGGGTGTCGGCCTTCGGCGAGGACGCGGGTCCCAATGCGATTGGGCACGAGTGCCGCTGCCTCTGCACTCGGAGTGAACTTGGAACCAACGAAATTCGTCGCTCCGTAAGCAACGCCTATATTTGCGAAGACCGGCTCTGTTGTTTGGTTGGCTTTTGTGTAAGCTTTGTCGATTAATCGTAATCGTGACTTGTCCGAAGACGCGAAGCACACCGACTGATCTCGGTAAGGCGGTAAAATAGATCCAGAAAATGCGTTAATAAAATATCTTCATATCTTCATTATTTTTGATAACTTCACGCAATACCTGTAACTTTTATAACGGTATTTGAGTAATGTTTCCGACGTTTCGATGCTGGGGCATTTCTGATCGCGGGAGGCTGGAGTTTTCTATGAAAAACAATGTTATAAAAAATGCCAAATCAAATCTTTTCTTTATTATTTGTTTTTATTTGACGAAAGAAACCTAAAAAAAACTTACTTAACAGGCGTCTGCCTCCCTCAACAGCATAAACTAAAACACGAAACATACACAAGACTTACGAGAAGAAAATAAACGAAAGTAATCAACCAATTGAAATTTCCTTCATTTATAACAGTCATAAGAGGTTCCTACCAAAGTACGGCACCAAGTATCTACACAATTCGCCTCCCTAATTCTAAAGGCCTGTTCACACTTCTGCGACCGAGTACTACCGAGAGAGACTAGACCGGTTTTTAAGCCTCTTGCGATCTCTTAGGACCAGCTCTGCTGTAGCACATCCGGTCCTAAGAGATCGCAAGAGGCTTAAAAACCGGTCTGGTCTCTCTCGGTCGTACTCGGTCGCAAGCAGTGTGAACGGGCCTTAAGACTCCAAATCCTAAGGCGCGTTGTTTTCCTGAGTTGATGCCGCGCTGTGCTAAAAAAGATTTCAGATGGCCGGTTGCAATGATGAAAATTTCTGATGTTTCAATTATCTTCAGGGTTTCAGGGTTAGCACATATGGAAAGAGAATAACCTAATTTGAACGCGACCACATTGTGAATATATATATATATATATATATATATATATATAATATATATATATATATAATATGCTTACTAGTCCAGTAATGCAAGAAGCTCACTAGCGATCCACACATTGTAAGATAATAGTTCCTATAAAAATTAATACCATTGATGGTAGGGTCGGATGTATAGATGGAAGAACTTTTAAAGAGTCCGGCCAATAAAGAGTTTGTATCGTTGCCAATAGGCGACATTCACCTTTTGCATAGGTGATCGAGAAATCGTCATTAGTACTAAGAACATAGTTCATTTGCTAAGCACAAAAAAAAGACTTTATTTACTGTCAGCGAGCAATTAACCTATTACTTCTGGGAGTTCACTATCCAACCTTGGCAACATTATTAAAATCAAGATCGGCAAGGACGTGAAGAGCACAAATAATTGTTTCTTTTAAAAAAAAAGTAAAAAAATGCCAAGACTATAAAAAATTGCGTTGTAAACTCTCCCACGAAAGATTAACATAAAATTAACAAGCAAAAGTAGAAAAATTGGCAATCCATAGTAGAGTGAAGCTATTTAAAAATAAAGCGATAGAAAGAAACTATTGGAGCCTAAGAAAAGTTCCACCTAAATGTAGAAATACAACCTGAATATAATATCGTGGTACTGTATAACTTGTAGTATAAGTAATAGATTATTAATTATATATTATCGATACTCGATATACTGCAAGTATAGATCCCCGCCAGCCCACTGCCACCAGCCATCGCAAGATCTGAAGGTTCGCTCCAATTTGTGTTGTTGTGTTCTATTTGCACGTGCATTGGCGCTAGTATCGAGTTGTATGTCTTCTTTTTTTAACATTTCAATACATCTTTCTAGATCTTCCGAATATGCCTTATTACGCTTTAGCTTTTTCTTGGAGTTGAAATTCACCCTGCGTTTCAAGTTCATGATTTATTCCCACATTTGTGTATAAGTGCGATCGACTGTGTTGTGGCCTCTTGAGACCATACTAACGCCATCTACCCGGTGACCCTGGAACAATTCCAGTCTTCGTATCTTTACGTATCGATTTTTTTTTTTTGCCGGGTGTTTAAAATAATTGTGGCAGTGTCTTTTCTTGTAGAGATTGCGTAGATTTGATCTCGCAGCAACTGCAAAACCTTCAATCTGTCCTCTAGTTGAGGGGTGACCGGGCTGACCCGGCCTAAGAGCCGCAAACAAAACCACGAAACTTCCAAGAGCCGCGGGAGGGGGGGGGGAGGGGGGCAACTTTTGTACAGAGAAATTCATTCATTCATTTGTTTATATGCTGTGCTCATGAACAGCTTGACGCCTTGATAATGATGCACAACAAAATGTTCACAGGTTAGTTACAAAAGTCTTAAAAGCTATGAAATTTGGTTTAAAAACATCTATATCTGCTCCACTGAGGGTATTGTAGAAGTGTTGAATACGGGTCGTGGGAATGGTTGGGATGATGTGATTAACATGGAAAGTTGGAGAAACCCGACTCGACTGATTGTGAATACTAATAGCAGATGTGAGATCTGGGCAATCAATATATGCCTGAATACATCTATACAGAAAAACGAGATCGCGCCTCACGACGTCTAGAACTCAAACTAGGGAATTTGCATCGTTTTGACAGTCTCGCATAAGAATAATAAACAATAGGATCAATGTAACGATCATACACAATTCGAGAAGAAACGCTTTTGAACATTTCCATCACCTCTTGGCTCGTAAAACTTATACAATTCCAGACTGCAGAGGAAAACTCCAACTTGGATCGGATTAATGAGAAATATAACCGTAGAATACAGGTTGATGTGAAGAACTCACGCGTGATTCTAGAAATTACTCCCAGCTAACGAAAAGAGGCATTTATAAGGTTGTTAACATGTACAGTAAAGTATAACGAGGAGTTTCTGTATACACAAAGATCACACGTGCACTCGACTCTTCGCAGCGGATCATCGCCAATCTGGTAACAAAAGTTTATTTTTTCTAGCTTTTTAGACAAAAAACATAGTAACGGTTTTAGAAGGATTGAGAGTTAGCATGTTCTGACGACACCAATTGCACACACGCCTAACATCCTCCATACGATTTTCACAGTCTTCCAAGGATATGATCTGCCTAAACAGCTTGACATCGTCTGCATATTGCAAGATGATCGAATTGCGAACAATTGAGCTCAAATCATTAATAAAAACATTATTAAAGATCGGCCCAAGCAGGCACGTATCCAGGGGGCGGCCCATGGGGCCCGGGCCCCCCCCCCCCCCCCCGAAATCTTCCATTTTGCTGGGGCCTCCTCTCCCCCTCCCCCTCATATAGCATTTTGTCATGGGCGCCCCCCCCCCCCCTCCGGAAACAAAATCCTGGCTACGTGCCTGGGCCCAAGTATAAACGAAACTCGAACTACTTGCAATATATCCGAGTCAAAAAGTAGTACAACTCTACGTAAGGTAAACGAAACCTGTCTTTCGATTTAAAACACGTTCCCTTTCTGTTTTTTGGGAAGTGCTCGTAAGACCAGGGGGTGAGCGGGGAAGTGTGTGTGTGTGCAAGGGCGGGGGGGGGGGGGGGGCGAGCCGCATTTTAACAAGCAAAGAGCCGCATGCGGCTCCCGAGCCGCAGCTTGGCCACCCCTGCTCTAGTTCTACGCAGGTCGCGAAGTGTTGCACGGCTAGCTCATAGATGGCGCCAGTGGGTCAGTGTGTTTTCTCGTCGTAGGTGTACACGAGCGGTTGCCACGCAGTCGATCACACACGAACGGATAGGAGTGACCCAGTTTTACGTGTCTTGTCCCGCTTATATCCTTGCCGTCCATCCATGTACCAAGACTCAAATATATATAACTATATATATATTTTGTTTTTCACTGCAGTACCGGTAGGATATTGACGCTTTCTCGATAAATCGCACGCACACGAGCCGGGTTATGTTGTCACAAACGTGAACGGGTATTTACTGCAGTGCTCAACGAATGGCACTTTCTCGCGACACTAGTGGCTCCACCTCGTGTTGGTATTCTCGAAGTCATCGGACTCCAAAACACGTTCACTCCTTCTGACCTCTTTCCAACTCCTACCCCACCCTCCGACCCCTCAGCACCAGCGCCCGCCACCAGGCGTCGGAAGATTCCACATCTAGTTTTTTTAGGAATATAGTAGCTAATTCCTTCAGCACAAAAAAGCCTCAGGAATTCGGGGCGTTTCTATGGGGTTTTGAAGGTTGTTCCATCTAGAAAATATGCTGGCGATCGCAGTTGTGGAAAAGCGGATATTATGCACTATGTGCTGACCGGATAATTAAGTTTTTATAGATTAGAGTTCATAATTCACGCTTCATTGTCGCCCAATCATAATAATTAGTAAAAAAATAGTTTTATGCGTGTTTTATATTTTAGTGATAGGTTATTCCTTTTTTTGTTTTTCTTTGGTTTGGGTTTGTTTTCTGAAACTGATATCTGCGCGTTTTTAATCTAAAACACGCAAAGTATTTTAGAGCGCTTGGTACTCTCTCGAACTTTACGTGTTTCGCTTTGAAATGCTCGCTATGAGCTTCACGTTATATATGCATAAAACAACCACGTTGGTAACTTGCGTCTTACCGAAATCACTCGGACTCTCTTTTCCCTACTTGAATATAAAAGCGAAAGAAACGTCGCTAACCGTACTCCTACATTATTCACTTTAGAGGTTCTAACGAATGTTATGACCAAACTCCAAAAGTTGAAAACATTGTCAAGCGTTTCCTCGAATGGTTGATGCTAAAAGTAAAATATAACTCACATAAACGGCGTTCATATAATAATATTTGATCCCAGCAAGGTATCCGTTGCCACCCTTATTTAAATTTAAGAAATAATTTACCCATTGACAAAAAGTAAACAAGAATAAAACTAAATCTAAAAGCGCTCCGTGCGAAGTAGTTGATCGCACGTCACTAACTTGAAGCATACTGGTTTTAGTGCGAAGATCTTTGCACGGAAATATTAGGAGTCTGTACTGTCGGCCAATAACTTATTGTCCCGGTACAAAACAAAATCTTAAAAATTTAAAAACCGGTAACTGCTAAGCCACTGCCGCAACTGTGGTATTTGATAGTAAGTAGAGTATTAGAAAATAAAAACGCAATCTCCTAAACGTGGCGTCATATGTTGAGGGTGCAGCAATCTTAGAAACTATACTTTGTTTCACTTTACATGAATGTGACAGTGTCGCATCGAATTAAGAGGGAACCAATCACACGCGCCCAGTTCCTCTGCGGCTTCCTCTACTGCCCAATCACAATCGTTATATCTCGATTCGACGAGCTACGGTCGCGACTCGCGGCCACTATAAGCCATTGTGGAGCTGATGCTACAAGCCCATGCGGCTAATCAAGCAGCTCTAAAAACGCCACGTCGTGAAGCTCGCCGCCTTTCAGTGCGTATGTCCTATCCGGCGAAACCAATCAAGCGCAGGGCATTTGCTATAGCCTGACGCTTTGAGCGTTCGTTTTAGGGCTTGTATTTTTATAATGCAGTTAAATGCAAAGGTGCAAGCGAGCTGGACAAGAATGACGAAAATAATCTCTGGAGAAAGGGAACAAGAGGGACAAAGGACAAACACAAATCTCCAAACACAGCTAGGTGACTGGTGCGCGACCGAATGTCTTCCATTCGAAATACTGCCCTCTGTTGGCAGTTGTGGAATCCCTGCACAACGGACTTAAACCGAAACGTCAAGGCATAGTCTTTTTTTTTCCTCGTTTGGTTGGAATTAGAAAGCAAAAACTCACTCACAGAAAAGGTGATGAGCCCAATGACGTCGCACTTACGACGCTGTTTGATAGACTCGTCGGAACAGATTCAAAAGCTAGTTGCGGGAAGTAAGGAAAGTCGGGGCCACGGAGGGGTCGTCGGGTGGTCATCGCGTACCACCATGACATCTCGCGCAACCAAAGGCGTGCGCAAAGAAGCTTCGGCGCCCACGTAGTGTTTGAGAGGCATTTTAGATTGGACCGGTTGACCCCGTTTGTAAGAACACCCAACCAATGTAAAGGGCGGACAATGAAAAAGTCGACAGTATGCTAGTTCGGTGTGGTGGACGAAATACCGATGGAGTGTGGTGTCAGTTATGTAGGCCAAAACCAAAAGATGTGTGAACGATAGATTTACGGAGCATAAAATGAATGTATAAAACAAAGATCCGAATTCGGAAATAGTCAAACACCAGAATGAATGCGCAGATTACTCTCCAGCCTGGGGAAACGTGAAGACTTTAGAAAGGGAAAGCAACGACATGTAAAGATTAGTGAAAGAGACGACAAAGACGTCTTCTGAGTGTATTATTCAGGTTAGTCAGGCGTCCGTGCACCGAAGTGCGGATGCCGGAAGATTTCTGCGGTTGACTGGTGTGGGAGAGCCGGGGTGACCTTGAAGTATCGCGGTATTTTGTTGACATGTGGTTCTGTGTGTATGCAGTCTTGTGTTGGCGCCTATCTGAGCTTATTGTTGATTGGAATGTACGGGAAAAGGAAGAGGGAAAGGGGTTTGGGAGAAGTCCGTCTTGTTTGTCTCGTGAAATAATGCTTGTAGCTTCGTTGGAGACTTCGTCCTTGCCATTCTGAGTTTTTGTCCCTATCCCCAGTCTCGGGTTTACAACTATGCTCGGATTCGGCTCCGTGGGAGTTTTGACCCGAATCCCGAACGCACCCCAACATTCGCAGTGTCGCCTCATGTTCCAGGAAATTTTTCGCGTCAGTGCCACCTTTCCTGGCTCAGTAAACGCACTCAGCACCTCTAAACTCCCCTTTTCCACCAATCTCTTACAATTATACTTTCATGTACGTTCAGCCTAAACCAAAAACAAAAAACAACAAAAAAAAACACCTGCGTTGCGCTACGTGAATTCTTCAAGATCATTCCAGCGCATTCTTACTTCGCAAGTTGATCACGGGGTGATATACGGCGCTGACGGCGCCGCCTCTTTCGGTGCTCCACTTCGGCATCCGACGGCTCCTCCCATTGACCAGACTCTCTCAGAAGGGTATGCACTTGGGCTAGTTGGCGATCCATATTTCCGAGGTAAAAGCGCTAAAAACAACGGACAAGTAAAAGAAACGAACAACACGAGCGCTACTTACTGAAGTTTATTCCCGGAAAACATACATATATATTGTCGACGAGATGTTTTGGTGGCGCCACCTCGCGGGCGCCCTCCTGTGACGGAGCTGGTAGGATGCGAGCAGACGACGCGCTATGTCAAAGCACGGAGTGGCTATGTTAGTTCGCATCTATGCCGATTAAAAACGGTTTATTTATTAAAGAAACGTGTATGACGTTTTGTGAGTGATCTTTCTAATGAATAACAGCGCCTCAAAGTTGCTTTTTATATTATAAAAAACTTTAAAATGTTCAAAAACAAGCCTGGAGCTTCACATTACAGCTTGCGCGGCGTGCGTCAGGGCTATTCACAGCCTCTCTGATTCTTGTTTTTTTTCGGATCTGTGGAGGCTGCTGTAGAAAAAGGTTTTGCATTCACCAGAGTAAATGACGTGCTGTCTTCTTAGCTGTGCACGCGCGCACAGTTGTGTTGCAAAGCGCCGCACACTTGTTTTAGCTACATTGAGCTTGCCGATACCGACGCTTCTATCCAAGTGTGACTCGACAGTTGCTGACGAGCAAATGCTCGTCAGCAACTGACGCTTAGCTCCTCCCGCATCGAATACGTGGCAAAGAAGTTTGTCACATCGCGACTTCTGCTCGAAAGAAAAGCAGACATTTTCATAAATTCTTAAATTGTCGGACATGGCCCGGCAAATTCAGGCGATTGATTAATTTGTTCTATCCAATTTTTACTAAGAATTGTTTACAAATTTAAAATCGCTCGCTGAGAAGCGCATCACGCATTATGCGCATTTGGGTCCGCAAAATTAAACATACAAACGGTAGTAATTCATAGCAGGTGTATACCTCATTTTTGGGACGCTGAAGTGTCACCGACTTACTAGATTTAAGACTTCGATCGCGAGGGGGTCTCGCACGTTTCGCGTCGACCGGGTGAATAAGCAGGGATTTAATTGAAACGACTCCGGAAGCCAGCCACCGCTTCTTCCTGCCAGTTATTTTGAGGAAATGTTTGTTTACTGGTTTACAAAATTCAAAAAGGAATCAACTTGGAACTAATAAGAGACCAGCACTCACAGAACACATTGGAACCAACAGGATACACGGAGTCGCTTTCACTGAAGTGTTTACTACACACGCGAGAGGTTCTCGAATTTCGCTTTCCTATTTTCAATTTGATGAGACATTCCTTTCTCAGTTTTATTTTGTCCGAATCATAATAAAAATACACCCTATTCGCCGTGGTAGATGTTGTAGTGGGGTAAAGCGCTGGATATTCTATTTTCATCATCCAGCTTTTTGTACTGGGGTAGAGAACAGCACACCACCATCCCAGCGCTTCGACACCTCAGCGCCAAAAGTGTTTGTTAGCACGACTACGCGTGCCACGGTTTCAAGCTTTGGTAAAATGTCCTACTACAAATATCACTTCACCAAATAAACACAACGCGTGAAACAGGCTTTGCCGCGCGTTACCCAAACAGCGCATGAAGCGAGCTGACGAGCCGAGGGATCCAAGATCTGCGCGGTCTGTCCCAGTCTGTCCTACCCGTGACGTCACAAACGATGAGGATGATAACTAGAGAAGCGCGCTTTATAGCACTGCATTGTTAATAGACCGTGGAAATCACGACATGTACGACAGAAATCGGATCATCATCCAATCAGTGCTTGTCGATCTGCTATCTGCTTTACGAAAGATTTTAAAAACACAATAACACCCAGAGCCAAACAGGGCTATCGATGGAGCACGTCTGCTCAGCGCAGGGCTAACAGGTCAGCGCAGAGCCAAACAGGGCTATCGAAGGGCACGTGTGTCAGCGTTTCATCGAGAGCCCTGTTTGGCTCTCAGACGGCGTTTTTAAAATCTTAGGTAAGGTAGCAGATAGACAAGCACCGATTGGATGATGTCGCACTTCTGTCGTGCATGTCGTGATTTCTGCGGTGTAGATATATATGTACCGCCGTATTTACTCGAGTAATAGCCGCACTATTTATGAACAAGGCCCTTGTTTCTACTTTCCGCAGAACTGATATACAGCCAATCATCGCGTTGCGCAAATAACACAGTGAATAACTATAGATCGCAAACACGATTCTCCACAAATGCAATCTTCACAGATGGTGTCTTCGCGCGAAGACGTTATCTCTGTCCTGTAAAGTGCTGAATCATGCTGTCCATCGCGGTGATTGGCAATCCGCGTGCTCCGAGGAAAAGCGAACCCTCAGGTTTTTCTTCATAAACAGTGCGGCTAATACTCGAGTAAATACGGTATGTTTTCCGGGAATAAACTTCAGTGGCAAACAGCGCTCTGTGTTATAATTATAATGCAATTCAATGCAAAGGTGCAAGCGAGTCCGGACAAGAATGATGAAAATGATCCCCTGGAGAAGGGGAACAAGACCGGGCTACAGGATCAAACACAAATCTCCAAACACAGCTAGGTGACTGTTTGTAGATTTGTAGTTGGTCCTTTGTCCATCTTGTTCCCCTCTCCAGGGATTATTTTCATCATCGCTCTGTGTTGTTCGTTTCTTTTACTTGTCCGGCCATCTACAGCTCTTTTTACCCTCACCGGAAAGAGGGCGAGAGAGAAAAAGGGAAAGGGCTACCGGCGCTGGGCCCCTCGCTAGGTCGTTAGAAAGAGTGAAAGTCTCGGATGAGAGGCTTCTGCCGGTGCTGGGTGTCTGCAGTGCCTGAACTTCGTTCCCGCTTTCTTTCTCTGTTTTAAACTCGCAAACTTAATTACAGCCATACGGGCTTCGATGGCGACAGTCCTCCGGTCACTTCGGGACACCATTGCTCGGTCATAGGTAGCACGAATAAGGGACAGAAAGCGCCGAATACTCTCCCTATGTTGCTTGCAAGGAATCCGGCAAGGCGAGTGCGGCTGCAATGTCTTTAAGCTCCATCGCTTTCCACATGACCCCGGTCCCAGTGCATTGCGTCCGTAAACCGAAAAGACGTTTCCCTCAACGCCATCCTCTCGACTGTGCTCGGAACATTTTGTGAATGGAGCGCGCACCAGAACGCTGTACCGCCCATGAACATTGGGTACACACGCAAAGCGCGTGCGAGTTTTCTCGTGATAACTGCTGTTTCAGGTTGTGAAATTTTGTAACTGGATTTATCTTAATATTGACATTTTGCAGTGGTGACTTTGACTCGATTTTTATCATCTTCAACACTTCGTTGAAGACTCATTTCTGGCACCAGGTGTGGCTGGAATTTGTTGAAAAGTTAGTTCTATCGGTTTTCTGAACCGCGATCTCCTGCGCGATACCAAAGAGCCGGCAAAAGCGCTCCTTGGAGTGCCGCTGGTGGGTTGTTTCCGTTGATTTGGCGCTTTGAAGCGCTGGATACTTCGCTACGGGCACGTCTCGGTGTTGCGATCTGCATTTTCGAGCCCAGTGTGCACGTTTCTGTTTTCGAGTCATGGATTCCGCCAGTGCGACGACGAGGGGAACAGCGGCAGCGAACGCGCCAGCGATAGAAATGGAGGTAAGAACTCAAAAATATTCCATCAAATAGTAAAATAATTTGTGGCTACTTTGAGGCTTTCTGTGGTTTGACATCTAGAACGTGTTCGTTGTTCATCCACAAAGAAATATGAGAAGACGGACACGCAAGATAAAACGTGCGCAGCAAAACGATCGGTGGCAGCATTGGGTGTTTACAAAAGCAAATTGAGGTTCCCGTGCCGTGTATCGCTTGTTGATTACTAAAAACGGCTACGTTGAAATAGGCCCATTGCTAGCAAAAAACGATAAATGATTCATCAGTTCCAGTCATGCGGAAAGCGATGGAGCTTAAAAAGATTGCAGCCGCACTCGCCTCTGCCGGATTCCATGCAAGCGACATAAGTCCTCGGACAGTATTTGACGATTTCGTCGTTATCCGTGCACCCTTTCACCGATGAATGGTGTCCCGACGACAGGAGGATTGTCGCCATCGAAGCCCGTGGCTCTAATTAAGTTTGCGAGTTTAAAACAGAGAAGAAAGCGCGAACGAAGTTCGGGCACTGCATACACCCAACACCGGCGAAGCCTCCCATCCGGGACTTTCATTCTTTCTACATCACCCAGCGAGGGAGAAAGCGCCGGCAGCCCTTTCCCCTTCTCTCTCGCTCTCAAAATGGCACTTTTTCGGTCGAACTTTCGGGGTTCGACTTGTTCGAACCGGTTCGACGAACCTTCGACCTTTTAACCAGATTCTCGACAGGTTGGATTTGGATTTGGATTTGGATTTGCGGGCTAACCCCTTTGTAACGGGGATCCCAGCGTGCTGGATCTAGCCCAAATTATCTGTTATTTTCTTCTTGGTTTTTCTTCCACCAGTGGTCCAATCTTCTTTTTGTCCATTCCACCACCGGTGTGGGCCGCGGGCCCCTGCCCACAGTGTTGTCGGCGCCGTCGTTGCCCTCCTCCTCGATCTCCCGGAAGCCCAACGCCACCGCCATGTCTCCGCCGCACGGCACCTCCGGCTGCAGGCCCGCGCACTCCAGGATGACGTGCTGCAGCGTTTCTTCAGCCCCCTGTGTGCACAGCGTGCATCGCACGTCGGTGTCGGTGTACTTGGCTCGAAGCACTCGCGTTCGCAGCATGCCCCCTCGGGCGTCGAACAGAAGTCCACTGCCCCTGCCGTTGTCCATGAATTCTACCTTCCTGACTTCATGTTTTTCCCTGGCGTACAGGGCAAGTGCCGGCTTCTGTCCTGCCCTCTCCGCCCACCGTTGAGTCTCGGTCTCGGTGACTCTCGTGCGGATGTTTTCCAGCTGTTGCTCTGGGGTCGGGTACAGGAGAGGGCTGTTTATCCGATACCGGAGGGCCAGCTGGCGTGTCCGTCGCACCCACCTAGTCGTGAGGCTCTTGAGGTGGATGTACTTGAAAGCCTGTCTTGCCCACCGCCCTTCCTGCATATGGCAGAGGCGTCGTTCGAAGCCCAGCTTGGCCCGGGCCTCTCTGGCATCGAAGCTGGACCACCCCATGTCCCCTTGCACTGCTTCATTAGGTGTTCCTCGGCTGGCTCCCAGTGCCGCCCGTCCCACTTCTCTCTGGCGCACCTCTAGGCACTCACGCGTGCGGGACGACAGACACAGGACTCCGTTTCCAAAAGTGAGGCCCGGCACTGCCACCATCTTCCACACCGCCCGGGAGATCTCGAAGCGGTTGTAACCCCAGAGGGCTCTGGCAGTCGATATCCCCTTGGACCTCCTGCTTTTAGCTTGGAGCCTGGTCTCATGGTCTTCGAGGTAGTTGTGACCCTCCTGGATGTGGATTCCCAGGTACTTGTATTGTGGTACCCACGGTACTTGTTCCCCCTGGATTTTCAGGTCATCTGCCTCGGTGTCTCCTCTGTCCCCGAAGCCCATCCATGCCGACTTCTTAGCACTGAAACTCAGCCCCAGTGCCGTCCCCATTGTGTTGCACTCGTTCATAAGGGCCTGCAGGCCCTCCAGGGAGTCTGCCATCAGGACGATATCGTCGGCATAGATTAGCCCAGGGATTTTTCCTCCCCCACTGGTTCCTGCCTCCTTATATTCCAGGGTGAAGCCCTCGGCGCAGTCCTGCAGTCTCTTTTCGAAGCCTGCTATGTAGAGCATAAACAGCAGTGGCGACAGTGGGCATCCCTGTCTCAGGCCCTTGGTGATGGCTACTGGATGAGTCATCTCTTCCTGCCACTGTGCCACCACCGTCGTCTCCTTGTAAATTTCCTTCAGCAGGTTGATCCACTCCGCTCCGAGCCCCCGCTTTGCTAGCTGCCTCCACAGCTTCTCATGGTCGACCGAGTCGTAGGCCCGGCTGATGTCGAGGAAACAGAGGTAGAGTGGACGCCTCTCTCTCTGGGCGATCTCTATGGCCTGCGTCAGCCCGAATAAATTGTCCTCAAGGCGTCTCCCCCACCGGAAACCGTTCTGTAGCTCCCCCAGGACTCCTTCTGCCTCTGCCCATGTCTGCAGTCGGTCTCGTATTATCTGTGTGAACACGCGGTAGAGTACCGATGTGATGGCTATGGGGCGGTAGTTGCCGAGCGTTGACTTTTGCCCTTTTCCCTTGTAGATGAGTCGGAGTCTTGAGATTCGCCACTCCACCGGCACCCATCCCTCCTTCAGGATCTGGTTGAGGATCTCGCGCAGCAGTGCTCTCGTCTCTGGCCCCAGCTCCTTCACCAGCCTCATTGGGATTCCGTCCATTCCAGTGGCTGTGGTTGCTCCCATCCTCTTGACTGCTCTCTTTAACTCCCTCTCCGTGATTTCCTCTCTGCTCGGTTGTTCCTGCAGTTCGTCCTCCATCTCCCCCTCCTCACTGTCTATTTGTCGGCTGTCCCCTGTGAACATGTCCCCAATCCACCTCTCAATGTACCGGTTGGTCTCTCCAGGATCCAGCTCCTTTCCCGTCGCATCGTCTTTGATTACAGCATCCTCCCTGGGTCGGCCTGTTTGGCCCTGTACATGCCGCCAGAACTTCAGTGGGGCCTCACGTCCTGCCTCTCTCAGTTCTTCCAGGAACCTCTTATCTACCTTGGCCATTTTGCTTTGAATCAAAGCTGTCACCTCTATTTTCCTGCTCTGGTACTCCCTCCACTCTTTTGAATCTTTCTGTAGGGGGCTTTTTTCTCCTCCTTTCGTTTCCTGATGGTCCCACGCAGAGTTCTGTTTGCCAGTTGCCTTCTTGTAATGGCCTCCCTCACCTCCACATCCCACCATCGTTTTCTCCTCCTCTTCCTTCGTGTCGGTCGTTTTAGTTTTTCCAGGTGGTCCTTCCACCACCGCATGAGGTTCTCGTACGTATCCACCTGTCTGGTTTCCACCTCTTCCTCCAGTTTCTGTGCAACGGTTTGTGCTTCTGCTTGCGTTATGTGGTGAGGTTTCATAGGTTCGCTGACTCTCTTTTCCGTCGGCTTTCCTCCGAAAGTGATCAGCAATCTGTTGTGATCACTTCCCAGGCTCTTGTCGCCTTCCTCGTCTATCTCCATGTAGTTGAGTTTTTCATACAGGTCCGGGGACACCAGGCAATAATCAATTGTAGAGCTCATCCCTCTGGCCGTCCATGTCGTCTTCCCTATGCATTTATCTTGTGTGTTGACGATTACCATGTCCAGGTGTTCCGCCATGTCCTGCAGCAGCTTTCCATTACCGTCTGTTCTCCCATCGAACTCCTCTAGGTGTGCGTTGAAGTCGCCTAGCATAATGGTGGGTCTCCCAATGTTGTGATAGTCTTTTTCAATGCACTTGATTAGCTCGATGTTTGTCTCCCTGCTGTCTGCCCCCGTCCACAGGTACACAACTGCCACTGCCACCTTTCTCCCCGCCAGTATCCCCGTCAACCACATGTGCTCTCGGCACTCTGGACTTTCTCTCTGCCAGCCTGGCCCACTAAAGCATCCTACTCCCCCTCCCCTTCTCTCACTGCCCTCTCTGTTTACCCCATCCCAAAAAAGCCCTTCGCAGTCCGGGGGCCTTTCTTCATCCCTGAGGTGGGTTTCTGTGACTGCGAAAATTCCAATCTTATCGTCCTGTAACATCTGAAAGGCCTCTTCCCATTTTCCTGCTTTCCTTCCTCCCTGCAGGTTTAGAAAGGCAATCTTCACTTCCCTCTTTTTCTTTTTTGCTCGTCTGTTTTTCCTTGTTTCCTGGTCTGGTGCCTTTTTGTGTTTTCCGCCTCTTGTGTTGTTGCAGGCACCATCTCTCTTACTTCCTCTTCTTAGTGGGCATGTCCCTGTGGGGGACACATCCTCTGGAGTTGTTCCTCGAGTCGCTGTAGTCTCTGGTCCAGAGTCAACCTGCCCTCCATCCTTTCCCGTCGCCTTTTCATCGGTGTCACGCTTTTCCCCTTGCATTTCAGTCCTAAAAACTCTTTAGTCTGTTACCCAGTGCTTGTCCCTCTTCAATTGCCGCATCTCTACTGTAGCAGCCATCTTCCATGTCATTTCCTGTTCCTGTGTTCTTTACCACCTCCACCCTCGGTCCCAGCTGCTGGCTGATCTCTCTTGATAGCCTGTTCCACTTGGCGCACCTCTCTCTAAGTGGGTCCCCCTTGTCTTTGATTTCTGGGACTTCAAACACCATAAAAGAGTGTTTCGGGGCTCTCGTGGTCCAGTCCTTAAGCCGTTTCCCTAGCTCCGCTGCCATTTCTTCCACTGCCTCTTCGCCTTGCACGTCTGTCACTCCCGCATGTATGACCACCATCCCTGCCTCTGCATTCCATATCTTCCCATCCCTCTCTGCTCTCTCCAGTGACTCTCTCAGTTGTGCTCCCGGCTTAGTCGCAAAGTGAACTTTCTTGTCGTAATCTACCACCTTCAGTGTGGCTCTCTTTATCTTGAAGGCATTAGTGTCCCCTACCACTAAGACTCTCTTGTCCACCATCCTCTCTTCGTCCTGTTTCTTTGTCCCGTCATCTGGGTCTGTCCTCTGCCTCATGAGGGCCTCCTTGTAGTTCCTGTGCTGGCCTCTTTGTGTTTGGCCTCCAGTCGTCTGTCTCTCCTGCTCCGTATCCGGATCTCCACTTCCCGTCCGTTCTTGGGGAGAGATATCTGTCTCTTTCCCGTCTGTGTGGTATGTCTTCTTTTCTTTGGCCCCGTTTCCCGGTTCCAGCTGTTGCGGCGCGTTTTCTGCCCCGTTGATCGTCATTTGCGCTGGTTCACATGACTTCATCCAGTCATTAAACACCTCCCCTAATTTTTCTCTCTTGTTCCTTTCCTCCTGTATTATTGCTTTCAGCTTTTCCTCCGCCGCTATTCTCAGGGTCCTCTCTTCTTCGAGCTTCGCCAACATCCTACTTTCTATGGCCGCTCTCTCTGTCTTTGCCTCCTCCAGCTTCACTCTCATTGCCTCTCTCAAGGCATTAACTTGCCGTTCGATTTCCTCCTCCAAAATGCTTCTTCTCACCTCATTTTCCTTGCACTCCGTACATTTGTACGTACTGTTCTCTGCCTCCGTGCATGATTCGAACGGTGTCTCGCTGATATCCACCCATTTCTCACAGCCTTCGCACTCCACTGCCGCCTTGTCTCGCTTTCCCCTCTTCTTTGCCTTTTCCATTTGACTGGTTGTCATTGTTTTCCTCCGTGGAGTCATGATGTTAGGTGTCTCCCTTGCCTGGTTTCCGTGAAGCCCCAGCCACCACCGCTAGATTCCGCCGTTTAGCAGTGCCCCGACACGCCGCGTCAAAAAACACTTGCGCCCCACAGGGCCCGGTTGGTAGGCCTAACGGGTCGTTGAGCGCTTCGGAGGAAGGGCTTCTTGATCGCCCCCACGGTCGCGGCTCCACGCCGGACCCAAGTGGTCCACTGGTAGCGGTCTCAGTATGCTTTGTGGAAAGTGTGGCCAGACCTTGATACAAGCATGTTTAGGTTCTGAGAATTTTTTTAAGCAAAGGGTTATTTTAATTTAATGGACAGTTGCAATTAAAAGAAACTAATTATAATCACTGAAAAAAGTTAATAACTGAATGTTTTTGTACTGTATTAACTGAAATAGCCAATCAGTGCTGCCCCTTATTCATCCCTTGGCCATCACCATCCAATTTGAAGCCAACTGGCCAGCTTGTCGCGCATGCGCATACGAGTCGAACCTCATTACAAGGTTCGTCGAACATTCCCTAAAGGTGTCGAAAACGTCGAACCTGGTCGAACTCGAACCTCGGCTGGTTCGCGACACCCCTAGTCTATACATGGCTCTGCGCACATTTGCGTTTGAGTGCGTTCGACTGCGTTGCGTCGAGAAACAAAAGCGAGTCACCGGCATATCTGTGGTTTGTAGTGAAGCGTGGAATCCAATTCAAGGAATAGCTTGGCACGCGACATAAGAAGCAGGGATGTCTATGCAATCCCTCGAAAACCCAGCATTCCTTAGTCGACCCATCTGATTCTCCACCGCCTTAGTTACGTAGTGGATACCAGACCGCGTGTTTAAAGCGTTGTCATTTAACCGTCTTTGAGTGGCAACTCGAGCGCGGTATAGGATAGGCTTCGGCGTTAGCTTCGCGTACTCCCAGCATAAATCATTTGTCATGTGGATCTGCATGTCCAGAAACTGCAGGTTCCTATCTTTCTCTCTTTGTAGCGTAAACTCTAATTCTGGTGCGGACTCCCTGGCTGTTCTTTCCAGATCTCCTCCCAGCTTTTCCTCTGCAGTGCAGACCTCGACATCGTTGACATAATATCTAACAAAACCCCAGGTGTCTGCAATCGCGACTCGCACTCGCGACTCGCACTGCGACAGCGGCCGCTCCGTCGTAGCCGCGGTCGCG
Organism: Ixodes ricinus; assembly: GCA_037355805.1. NCBI lineage: Eukaryota > Metazoa > Arthropoda > Arachnida > Ixodida > Ixodidae > Ixodes > Ixodes ricinus. Next base: position 12,230 of record JAZHYW010028131.1, on the reverse strand, counting down.
AGGGCAGTCAAATGAAGTTGGAGTAGGTTTTTGAATCTCGCCGTGACGTCAACGTCACGTGCGTTGTCGTTCCAGTTACGAAGGCTCGCAAATTTTAACTCTGGCGCGCTGAAATGAGATACTTGAATACATTCTTACCTAGAAATTGTAATTGGAGGGTATTTGGTAAGCTTATTGCCTCCGCTAGGAAAATATTTGAGGCTATTGGTTCATCACAAGAGCTGTCAATCATCGAGCCCAAGGTCATTGAGACAATTTCGGCCAATTAATGACGTGCCCTTATTTTCGGTCTATTCGTACCAATAAATGACTATAGTCAGTGACAGGTCAAGAACGAAATGGAAGCCCTCCCACCTCTTTCCACCTTAGGAGAGCGAAGAGTGGAGAGAAGGCGACCTCCTCTCCACCGTTTGCCCTGTCAAAGTGGAAAAAGGTGGGAGGAGCTTCCATTTCGTTCTTTATACACCGTTCCAAGTAGGTCAATGCAGAAAGGGAAACACACTCTCGAACCGGAGCGCTGCGCCAACGCTCCTCTTACTTTTCCCTCGAAAGCTCGTCTGCTTCACGGCGTGGACTGTTAGAAAGCACGTGCGCAGTGTACGGAGGCAAGTTGTTTCGACAATGTTAGGTGCCGCTTTGATATTATAGCGTGTTTTCGCGCGTGACATGGCCTATGCAAGAAAAGAATCGACCGGGCAGCACATATGCTGTAATTGGTTGTACAAATAAAAAAAAAAACGTGAAATAAACGCCGATTTAGTGCTCGAGACCCACGCTGTCAGACAGGGTGAATGTGGGTGCGGACCGAAAGGTAAGCGGAGGGCGGCTTAGACATTAAAAAAAGAAAACAGTTCCGTGACTCCTGGTCCACTGATTTAATAACTCTATTTTTCTTCAGGTGGTAATTGGCAGGCGACGCCTGGTCCGGAACGAAAATGCGCCGCCAAAATTGAAGCGTCGGGTATGTGTAATTCGATCGTTTTTTTTTTTTTTTAAATTGTCAATTTACTATGAATACGTTAGTGCGAATGGCCGAACGCTTCCACTACTTGCAGAAAATGGAAAACAACAGCAACACCCGCGATGTCCACGCAGCATCAACATCTTTTGGCAGCAAGCTGTCTTTACCTGGTCAACTCAAAACTGAAAAAAAGAAAAAGAAAGGTTGCATGGCTGCCAACCTTTTCTTTTTCTTGCTGGGAAAGTTTGGAAAGGGAAGGAAGACGGAAAACGGGGGGGGGGGGGTTTGGTCTGATGCAGCTGTGCACAGCAAGACTGGGCACAGAGCTCAGACTTTAGCTTAGCTTTGTGGTAGACTCTCCAACACGAATATATATATATATAACACAGCCTCGTGTAGTACACGCCGCGACACAGTTTGTGCACAAATAATTTTCACGCGAGACGATTACAGAGAGGCACATCAATGTGCCAATTATGTGACAGTGGATTCTAAATCAGAAAAAAAAAAATAAACAGATCCGTCGCACTTGCTATCTGTACTCGGTATTTATATATCGATTCATATTTAAATTTGAGGTGTCACTATTTCAATTAAAGCAGACGTGGGCAGGCAGGTCTGAGCCGCTAACCGCGCAGTTTGTTCAGATGTTCCCGGCGCCCCCGGGCTGCGACAACCGAGTTCAGCGCAAATTCACATGCCGTAATTCGTGCCATCCTGGCTTCGTTCAATCCTCAATTTCACTAGCGATCCCCAATTTCGCTAGCGATCAGAATGCGCCGAGTTCGGTTTGGGAGCGACGACCGCCCCAGAACCGCGCCAAAAATTACCCACAAAAAGATGCCAGGCAAAGCAGGATGCACTTTTCCCCATGCCTGGCATACAGGTTAGGATAGCGCTTCCTCCATGGACGAAGACAATGAGCCGAGCGCGCCGAATACGGCAGCCGTGCCGGCAGAAGCAGCTGCGATCGGTGGTGGACCTCGGCGGGCAGGGTAACAGTCCAGTACTGGCGGTCGGTCATTCGGGCAGGTTCAGATTCTCCCAAATGCCCGGATGAGGGTAGGCGGCGCTACACTCGTTAAAATGGCGCCGGCCAGGAAGCCCAGCTTGGAACGGTGTATGTACGGCTGTGACTGTGCGTATGGGCCTTTAGTCTGTAATCGAACGACTGTAATTCACAAAAGCAATCAATTACAAAAAAAACGCTGTATCACGGCGCTTTTGGTGTGCATTCGAGCCACTATGAGCTACGCTTAGAGTATCGGAACACCGTTCCTCGATCTGCTAGTGGGAGCCGCCATCTTGGTGCTTAGTGCAGAGCGGACGCAACTGTCGATCGTCACAATTCAAAAATGCGACTTCCTCAGCTTCAGACGCGGTGTTAGGAAGCTCAAATGATGTTGTTTTGCTCTGTCGCGAACTGTTTTAACATTTACGGAAAACGAAGAAGCGTTCCCCGCGATTTCATATAAAGCTTCAGATAAACTGGTTACTGGCAACCATGATTTTAAGCACCAAGATGGTCGAAGTGTCGTTACTCTGAAGCGTAGCTTATTTAGTGGCTCTATAGGTGCATGATTGATTGGGCCGCTGATAAAAGACGCACAAAAGTCAGCAAGCGCCGTGACGATGCACTTTTGTGGCTGTGCGATCGGCCCCGTCGGATCGTGTACAACTTCACTAAAAGTGTGAAATAGAGTTAGGTATAAAACAAAACATACACACGACGAGAACGCGGTACTTTTTTGTTTCTTTTCCTAAAATACAACAAATAATAAAATAAAAGAAAAGAAACACGCCAGAAACGGAAAGCGCATACCACCTTGCCTTTCGGGCGAACGAACGGTAAGGTAAGTATGACGTAAAGTGGACCAACTTTCCTCGTTGGCCTTTCGCTCGTCGGTTTTATCTCATCGGCTCGGTGTCTTGCCTTCACGGTCCGTCGACTCAGCTACACCCGTTGAGCGCTTCCGAAAGGCTTCCCCCACACAGTCTGCGGAGAGGAGGACACAGACACTCGCCGAGGGGCGAGTGAGTAACGTTCCGGCCATGACTTCCGTAAGCCAATGAAGCCGCGGTAATCGGCGAGTCGGCGAGTTTGGTCAGGAAGGGGGGGGGGGGGCACACCTTCCGGGAAAAAACAATTAACGGCCCACTATACTTCCTGTTCCGTGACCTAGGGAGTTATATCTAAATCGGTCGTTGACGACTCCGCGTTTGCTAGGTTTGTTATTTTCCTCATTTAAAACGTTGGTTCTGTTCCCACGCCGCGAGCTAGTAAACAGCTTGTATATAGCGAGTGGCGCGTATGACGCACCACTCGCTATATACAGACGAGACCTATATACGAATTCCGTTTTTAGCTCATTTACATTTCGTGCATTATAGAACTTTAAAAATAAAGGTTGGTGCATTTATTTTTCTTTTTTTGTCTCGGCGGCATTTTTGCATTACTACCCATTCCCCATTGCCCCCACCCTCACCTCTCAAGCGCTTCCAACGCTGCTGCTTGAAAATCGTTAATTGGTGATTGTGTAAACAAGGAAGAAAAAGAATAGCCCCTTTAAGCACACAACAAACATTGCGTCGCAGGGAAGTTCAATGAACTTTGCGTAAAATATCCGCTTCACACTTGAACGCCATCAACTGGCAGAGAAAGATCATGTTTTGGGAACACATTAGTAACTGGCCATCGCAAAAAAAGAAAAAGAGTTAATTTCATGATTTTGTGTTGTTGTTTTTGCTGTTGTTTTTTGTTACCATAACAAACAAAAAAAATAATTACGGGTCCTCTGACCTTTACCAGCTCCAAAACCGAGCACACACATAGCGTTGTTAAATTATAAGCTTACGATGGTGTCACGTCAAGTTATGAATCTGGTACGTGCCAGTATATAGTACAAGCAGCTGTACATGAGCGCAAATGTTTGTTTGTTTTCTTTTATTACGCTTGTTCCACTTCATGACAGGTGGTTGTCTCTGTAGAGTCTAGACCCTCCAATGTTCGTATCGCCAGCGCTGGTTTCGAGGATTCTCTCTGCCCATTTCGGTGGATCGATCTTTCCAGTGAGAAGGTAATATCGTGCTTAGCCCCGATTAATAAACCTTGTCGATACTAATTAATTACCAATATCCTCCGGCTGGAATAGGGACGACTACAGTGCCACACTGTTAGTGTGAATAAGTGATCACCGATATGTCATGTTTTTTTTCTCATACGTAAAAACAAAATGTTTCAAAAAAAGCATTAGTGTAGGGGAATGTGCTTGGCAAATCTAACTTAGGAAGCCAAATTGGTTGCTCTATAGTCTATACCAAACTGCATATGTCACATATGCAGTGTTAGGAAGTACTTTAAGTACATTACGTTCGATGTACTGCTCCAAGTAGGTTTATTCAACTTGTATTTTACTCGAAGTACCTTGTCTGAATATGTAAGTGTACATTACTTAAGGTATTTTCTCCGGCACTTTCCGAGGAAAGTACAGTTCCCGACTTCAAAGTACATTTCCCAGATATCGTCCTATTAAATGTGTACCACAAAACGATGCTTTGTCAACTGAATAAATACTGAGAGGATATTCTTCTCTCATCAGAAACGCGAGCAGATGTTGTATGCCGCTCCATTTGCACCGGGGGCGGCTATCCCGCAGAATTTCGAACTCTCGCTACTTCTCGATTGGTCAGCCCAAGCGAGGAGGTTAAGCATATTAGGAAAGGACACTTTTCCACGAACGAATTCCTGCGGAAACTACGGGGCTCACGTTCCAATTGCATGCGTCGCCATTTCCGAAAATAACTGATGCACCCCCGATTACCTCTAAAGTAATAAAAAGCAGATTATAAAAAAAAGCACTGTATAGGGTAATTAAAGATCATCATGAATGCTCGAGTTGAAAAGTACTTGTACTTTACTTTGAAAGTACGTTGTATTTATAGCATTTTACTTTAAGTATATACGTTACTCGAAGTACATAAGCTCTTATTTACGTCGTACTTTACCTTCAAGTACTTTTTAGACGTACTTTACCCAAGAGCGCACATATGGAAGAAAGTGCCGGCGTCGTGTTCGAGATAAGTGCTTCGCTCCGTGTGCACATTATTAGATAGTTTCAAGGCTCCACCACGTTTTCTCCCAAGCAGCGTGGGCGTCTTACAGCGCATGCGCAGTTCGACATTACAAGTTGTTTGGGGGACCCAAAAAAGTATCTTTATAAGCGATTAGGTAGCTTCGGGTCACGACGATAACCATAGCTGGTTACAAGATTTCATCGTGGGTGTCCACAAGGGGCAATTTGGATGCCAATTTTTCTCCCCGACGGAAAGCAGCGCGATGAAAGTGGCGTCCAAATCGGCGGCCATCAGGGTCCGTTCCCAATTGAATCATTTTCTTCCGGTTCGCTATCTCTATTTTCTCCACGTATCGGCGATCGAGGCGCGATTGTGGATTCGCGCATGCACGTGTGTATGGAAAGCCGACGAGATACCAACAACAAGAAGAAGAAAGGAGAAGGAAAGACAAAAGTAAAAACGGTCAGGCCTCGGTGAGCATTGGGAGAGAAATGCGCGCTGTCCCGATCCTTTCGCGGGACAACGGAGAGTGCCAGGCAAAACAGGAGCGCGAAGGCGGAAGAGCGGCTCGTCCCCACCGCGGCCGGAAGGGCGGTGCACCGGCCCCAGGCGCCGCAGACCGACTCCGCGGAACGGCCCCGACGGCCCGCAAATCGGGCGCGACAGCGGCGCCCATAAGTGCCGGCCGCTCGCAGATGGTGGCCGCACAATTAGACTTTCGCGTTGCCCACCATGACGCCGGTAAGTGCGCTGCTGGCCTCCTCCTCCTGTAGCGTTTTAAGCCTATTAGCCGCGATTCATTCGAAGGAACTGACGACACTCATATTTGGTGGCTTGAATTTTGTTACTTGGTGAGGAAACTAGGCGCGCAGGCATAGGTATACGCAAATATAGCGAAGGGAAACTAACTTGGAGAGTAGACACAATGCACTGGACGAAGTTCCAGGACTCATTCTTTGCTTCGTCTCACCGTATACGGTGGACTTGCAGCCGAAGCTACCGGTTGCCAGGACCAATCACGAGACAATTAGAAACCACGTGGTACATTGCTCCGACGTGCGTGCGCGGCCGAGACGTGGTTTGCAACTGTCTTGGCGATTGGGTTGCTGGCAGCCCCAGATTTGTCTGCAGTGCATCGTATAGAGTGGGATAAAGTATATGCGTAATGTATCTCATTTTCTGGGCACACATGCAGAAATACCAACAGGAAATCCGAAGAACGGATCACAAAACAAGAAGAGTGAACACTCTATGCCCACGCCCTGGTGGCAGTTGTACATATTTGATTGCATCGTGCCACTAAACTACCTCGTGCAGAGTACGAAACGCATTTGATTTTACTATTCATTCGGTCATTCATTCGTTCCTTCATTCATCACCTCACAGTTGGTGCTGATAGCGCTGGCCCTGCTTGTGACGACGGCAAGCGCCGGTTATTACGGCCACGGCTACGGCGGAGGATACGGCTACGGGGGCTACGGCGGCTACGGAGGCTACGGTCATGGAGGTTACAAGGGAACCATCACCATCACCCGTCGCATCCACCACGGCGGTCTAGGCTTCCATGGTTTCGGCCATGGCTACGGTCATGGCTTCGGCTACGGCCATGGCTACGGTCATGGCTTCGGCTACGGCCATGGCTACGGTCATGGCTTCGGCTACGGCCATGGACTCGGCTACGGTGGCCATGGTGGTTACGGATATGGAGGCTACGGACACTACGGTCTCGGTCACGGTGGCTATGGTTACGGACACGGCGGCTATGGCGGTTACGGACACTATGGTTACGGTCACGGTGGCCATGGTTACGGACACGGCGGCCATCACAAACGTATATATTTATTTGCTTATTGATACTACCGGCCGCCGTGGGGCAGCCAAGGTAGGAAAGATACATCAATCAAGGTTTACGATCAAGCAAGCACAAAGTGTAGTACCACAGCGAACAAACAAAGAATCACATTTATAATTAGGAACACACGCAGACTAGAAAACTATTCTTTTAAGGGTTATGGCGGCTACGAAGGTTACGGGGGTCATGGAGGCTACGAAGGCTACGGAGGATCCTTCTGGTGAAGATAGCCCTGCTGCAGTCACGAAGAAAGAACAACCCGGATGATTCAACGTGAAGTTGTGTCCGTTAGTGTACATAAGGACTGAATCTAACGCATGGCAGATGAATGTGTAAATGTGTTTTTTTGTTGTTGTTTTTTTGTTGTGAGATAATTTTTGGTTTTGTGAGGAAGTACTGTTGGGTGCATCCAAACATTCCGGTCGACCCAACTACGCATAGGTTTAGACTTACTGTGGAAACTTATGCACACTAGGACCCTGGAAACGTCACAGCTGCGTTGACCTGGTGCCACCTCCAACATTTGCATGTTTGTATGGATGTGAATAAACAAATTGTGTGAACGTGGTCCTGTAAATGTCATCGACTCATTTCAAGACGCTGGTTCTAACAATCAACAGTATTTCTGTTGTTAAAAAAAGGTGAAACCACATTAAGAACGTCGACCTCCATAAAAAGTTTCAAAAATTAAAGACGTTTACAATTTCCTGTAATGCCGAATTAGAGCACAGGTCTTGAGGAGGAGGAGGGGAGGGTACGGAGAGGAGGGTATGCCCCTCCTCCTCATCCGTACCCTCCTCCTCCTCTCCTGCTCGCCTCCCATTCAGGGAAAAATTTTCAAGCTAAATTTAGCGGGGAAACTTTTTCGCTAAAGTTAGCGGAAATTTTTTTGCTAAATTTAGCGGGAAAGTTTGCTTCTAAACTTAGCGGGGAAAATTTGCCACTGAACTTAGCGGGAAAATTTTTTTTCGCTAAATTTAGCGGGAAAAATTTTTTGCTAAATTTAGCGGGAACATTTTCCGCTAAATTTAGCGGGGAGATCTTTCCGCTACATTTAGCGGGGAAAATTTCCAGCCAGATTTAGCGTGGAAATCTTTCTGCTAAAATTAGCGGGGAAAATTTTTTGCTAAATTTAGCAGAAAATGTTTTACCGCTAAATTTAGCGGGGAAATTTTCCGCTAAATACAGAAGGGAAACGTTTCTGCTAAATATAGCGGTGAAATTTTCCCCTAAATTTAGCGGAGAACATTTTTCGCTATGTTTAACGGGAAACATTTTCCGCCAAATTTAGCCGTGACATCTTTTCGCTAAATTTAGCGGGGAACTTTTTTCGTTAAATTTAGCGGGGAAATGTTTCCGCTAAATTTGCGGGGAATTTTTTCGCTAAATATAGCGGAAAATTTTTCCCGTTAAATTTAGCGGGAAAATTCTTACGCTAAATTTATTCGGGGAACATTTCTCGCTAAATTTAGCAGGGGAATTTTTACTCTAAATTTAGCGGGAAAATTTTTCCGCTAGGTTTAGCGGGGAAATTTTTCCGCCAGATTTAGTGAAGAAAACGTTCCGCTAAGTTTAGCGAAAAATGTTTTCCGCTAAATTTAGCGGGGAAAAATTTTAGTTAGCGGGAAAAGTTTTGCCGCTAAATTTAGCGGGGAAATTTTTTCCGCTAAATTTAGCGGGGAAATTTTCCGCTCAGTTTAGCGTAAAATGTTGCCGTCAAACTTTTCGGGAAAAATTTTTAGCTAAATTTAGCGGGAAATTTTTGCTAAATTTAGCGGGAAATTATTTCCGCTAAATTTAGCAGTGAAATTTTTCCGCTAAATTTAGCGGGGAACTTTTTTCATTAGGAAGTTTTCGTAGACCGTTTCCGCCGTCCCGCAACCCTCTCCGCAACCCGCTACGAGATCCGGGTTTCTTCAGTCAAGGCTAGCGGCGCGCAGGCGCAGAGCGGCTTCTTCGTTGCGGAGGGCTTGAGCGGAGGAGGAAATGCGGTCTACGAAACTCCCTATTGCAGTATAGCGGGAAAATTTTTACGCTAAATTTAGCGGGAATATTTTTCCGATAAATATTGCGGGGAAATTTTCCCGCTAAATTAAGCGGGTAGTTTTCCGCTAAGTTTAGCGTTAAATTTTTCCGCTAAATTTAGCGGGGAAATTTTTTCGCTAAATTTAGCGGGGAAATTTACCCATAATGCAACGTGTGGTGACGTCCTCTATGACGTCACTGGTGACCCTCGTGACGTTGACACGTCATCATGGGAAACGTCCCATTACGCACCGCGCAGTTACGCCGACGCCGCCTAAGCCGGAAACGGCCGCCTAAGAGCTGCGCACTAAAATGAGGTCCACTATAATGAGGCTACTTGTATAGCATTGGGAAAGCCATATGCTGGTTTCTTATACTGCTTCAATATGTCTGCTCAGCACAAGGCATGCCCTTTGCTCCTTTCACTTTTTTCACTTGTTTTACCGCACTTAGCGATCGTCAAATAAAGAATTTGAAGACTGCTTGTCCGTGCTGTTGGTCTGTTACTATGTCGTCCGTAGAAACATGATGCATGGTGTCATAAGTGGCCGGAGAGGTACACGACGACTTCAGAAATTAGCCTCGTTACGAAAGCAGGCGGAAGAAATAGATATCCTAAAATCACCGGACCCACTGCGCATAGCAGGCGACATCAGCAAGGATGGGAAACTGTTCAAGCAGAAGTTGGAGTTATACCTCACCGTGGCGACATTGCATATAGCAAGCTGTTAAATGACACTTCGAAGACAGCGTTGCTGTAGAGCGTGGCCGGAAACGTCATCGAGGTCGTCGAACAATTTCATACTCGACGAATGTGAAAAAATTTGAAGATTGCAGGACCGTTGTAAAAAAAGAATAAAAACTTGACAGCTATTGGGACGCTTAAACAAAACGAAGTCTACGAGCACTATATGTTCTTGAAGAGCATTTAGGTCACATGAAAAAACCTTAGAACAGTTTCTCCGAGACGTCGGGAAACAAAAGCACGCTCTTGTAGCTTCGGAGAACTGTCAGAGTTTATGATCCGTGACCAGATTGTAATTGGGACCAACCTGCAGGGGAAGGTCCGGCGGGATAACCAACTCCCATTGACCAAGCAAGAACAAATATGCAAGGCTTCCGAAGCAGCAGCTCTTCTAAACTTCCCCGTCTGTATACGGTAAGACCCGTGAGATGTTTGAGGCGCAACATCGCTTCTCAGCCAGCTGCAGAAGGACGGTGCAAGTCGGTGAACTGAAACACGACGACTATGACTTGGATATTTTGTGCGTCTGGGTTGACAGCGTGAGAAATCAGCGAGATTCGATAAATTCGCTAAGGACTGATGGACAGATGTAGAAACAAGTACGACACACGGAGCGTGTGTCGTGCTTGTCTCTGCCTCAGTTTTCCTCCTTAGCGCATTTTATTTATTCCCCTAGACATGAACCAACTAGCCCGCCAAAAGGTGTTACTCGAGACTGGATCGTCAAGGCGGACATTACTGGTAAAGTAGTTGTGCTAAAAGTTGACATTAAATCCCAAGCGCTCAGTCTACAGAAAGACTCAAGCCCACGCACCCCTCGAGCGGAGCAGTTTCATCCTGCACTCTTACATCGTTCGTGATATCAAGCATACTGGTGTTACTGCAGCAATATAGTACATACTGCTAAATTACCCAAGCATCAAGGAGAATGCTGGGAATGTTGTTCTACGCGCCGCACGCGCTCGCCATCCCCGTATAAAAGATTGGAAGTAAATAACCAAAATAAGGCGTTGACGCATTCGCGTGATGTCATTTGTTTTAGGCTTTTGCTTTAGAACAGTTACTGCCGCAGAAGCCAGCACGTCCGTCGCGTTGACCTACATTTCCAGCATTCTCCTCGATGCTTGGGTAATTCAGCAATAGGTATATTGGGCCTCGACGGTCGATGCTGTTACTTTAATTTTTTTGTTGTCACAAAAGCAAGCCAGGCGCTACTTGGTTTGCAGGCACGTTGAGGTCTGGGACTGGTTTCACGTATCTTGACTTCGTGACAATAACGAACAGCTCCGAGAAACAAGGAGCTCAGCGACCTTTGAAGGCACCGGCTGCGTACGGCACCCTTAGAAGGTTGCGGCGTGAAGACGGTATCCCGATCATCCAAGCGGCTCGACGGATACCTCTGTCTTTGCAGGAACCACTGCCCGACGAACTGAAATGAACAATCGACCATTGACTGAGATCCCTCAGAAAGCGATAGGAAACATTCCACCAGACTACAATCTTTTTTTTCTTGCGGTTGCTAAATTATGATTTTATTATGTAATACGAAATGTATTACATAATAAAGCAACAACGTTTTGCCGACATGCTTCCAAGGTGAACCGTTGGTACCCCAGAAGATGGCACAACAGGCAAGGAGGATGTTTCAACGGCTGTTGTGAGTATTGTGACAGCTTTCACGAGCAACTCAACATTAAAACTGACTTGCTAAGGAAAATAATAAGGACCTGCATCTTAACGGCGTAATACGAAGCACCAAGTCGTTTACAAAATGAGCGAGAGGCGGGGAGATCAACGAAAGACAAAAATAATTATCATTGACGGAAGTGAAAAATAAATATAACTTAAAGCGCGGCGAATGAAGAAAAAACCCGGCTATGTGCGAACCGTAACTCGTAGAAAGATAAAACTATAGACCTAAAATTTTAACCTTGGTTCCCACGACGCTCACAAGGCTGACGTTCAAATACTTGGAAGTGTTGAGAAGCTCAAGCGCTGGGAGATCTGCTTCCGTTAAGGTTTGTGCGCAATCATAATATCCCTAAAGCTACGTCGGTAATCGTTCGTCTAAATCAAAGCGCCGGAGAAGGGGGCTCTATGAGGTCGTGGTATTAGCTGATAAAAATGCATCAGGAAGCCATGTACCGGCACGAGATCATTAGTTACAAGTACATCGCAGTCATCATGCCGGTACGACAGGAACGACATCGGTGTCTTCACCGTCGCCACCAGCCGTGCCATCCTCCATGACCTCCCTCCTCCGCCGCCCCACCGCCTCCGTCGCCGCCGTGTCCGGTGGTGACTCACGATGACGTAGTGCTTGTGGTGGCCGTGGTGGTGGTGGTGGCCACCAGCCGCCACCACCGCCTCCTCCACCCCCACCGAAGCCGCCATGGTGGTGGTGATGGTGGTAGCCGGCTTGAGCCAGCGCCAGAAGCACGGCAAGGGCGACGACGACGAACTGGAAACGTACGCACCGGTGGCAATAGAAGTAGCGAGTCTCCGTGGGACAACCCCACCTACACTCGATGTCAACTATTTGGCGCTAAATTGTCGAGGCTAGAGTATACTTC